>KZ345619.1:26039-38452 GCA_002352805.1 Teladorsagia circumcincta
TGGTTTGGATTTTCAGAAAATCGGGTTACGCATCGTATTTTGCTCTTAATTTTGTATATTATACATGAATTTGAGACAAATTCGTTGTTTATTGGCTTCGCTAGATCAAAAACAAAAAAGTTTCCAAACTTTTGACGCGCCAATTCTTCAAAAAAATTGTATTTTTCAATATTGGTTTGGATTTTCAGAAAATCGGGTTACGCATCGTATTTTGCTCTTGATTTTGTATATTATACGTGAATTTGAGACAAATTCGTTGTTTATTGGCTTCGCTAGATCAAAAACAAAAAAGTTTCCAAACTTTTGACCGCTACTGTATACTCGAGAATCTATTTACAGTAGGGGGGGGGGGAGAGACAAAAAAAAGACATTTCGCCCATGTCGGACTTCGGCCCTTCTTTCTTCGCAAATATTGCCGTCGTTGACGGAACTTTCTCACCAAACTATTCCCTGAGTCTCGCTCAATAAGTGGACGAAGGACCTCCCTCACTACCCTCACGGTCTTCAGAATATGACGTCATCTGTAAGCGTCGTCGAGCTCGAGTAGGCGTACAGTGAGTGCTTCAGCCTGAAGCTCCTACATCTTTCTTGAATCGATTCAATTTGGGATAGTTTCCTAGGGACATTAACTTTAATTGTGAAAACCCCTTCGGAACCCGCCCTTCAGAACCCGTCGTAACGATACACGATCCGTCGAGGACCCCATTGAGCTCGACCAGTGCACCATGTTTCCCGGGGCAAATTTTCTGATGCCGTCCACGAAGTTGGCGAGTATGACGATTTTTTTATAGAATGAAATGTGCTCTTCAGTCCAAAGTTGGAAGTATTCGGTTTGAATCGGGCAAAGTTTGATTGAATCCATTTTAGTACGAACATAGAATGTCTTTTTTTATTGGCCCCCTGTATATCCTCACCTGACCAATCCAGAAGTAAAAGCTCAACCATGTAAATGAACATAACGCATTTATTATTACATGCCATTAAAAACACATCATTGACTGAATGAGTTATTAAGTTTCGGATTTTGTGAGAATGATTTTGTGACTCGTTGACAATTACTATTCAGTTTGTTTGGCTGGAACTATTCGTCTCGTCTTTGGTGACCACCTTCAACTCGTTAGCCGATGCAGCTTCACGAGTGACACTGATGCGCACGACAATCATTTGTTTTGCTCTGCCATTCTTCCTCACTAAAAGCCGGGTATGTCGTATTATTGGGTTGTCCCATAAGTCCTGTCCTAATTTTGACACTTTCTTCTCTTCGAGTTTTGTCTTTATTGAAAACTTTCTGATCAAGAATGTAACAGTTATTATGATTATGCATCCATTTGATAGTGAAGCTTCGGGTGCTCGCCTCGCAGAATGAGAGAAGCTAGCAGTTCGTAAATTGAGCAAGGTCGTTTTCGGGGTGGTTGTATTCACTGACTTTTTTCTTTTGCCGCTGCTAGTTCGAAGCACTGCAAATGCTGTATTACGACAGAGTAATGTCAGGGCTATATGGTGGATCTGTCATCGTAGTCCGGCTTAGTTCCCTAAAAAGTGGCAAGTTATCTTCGCAATGTGAGCTCGGGCCTTCATCTGGAGAAATGAGATTTGACAACGTATAGGACGCTTTCCTTGCACTGCTGCGACCGAACCCGGGAGCTGTTCCACGATGGCATTCGCAATGCTTGTCGGTATATACAGAACGGTTAAGAAAACGAGAGAAGCATTCTATCTAGAGAATCAAGACCAACATACTCCAAACATGGAGTTTGGGATTTGGTCAAGCTGGCGAGCCCTGGCTGCGAGGTAGCCACCAGGCGTGCTGCGTGTTACTGTCGCACTGGACCCATGACTCATACCCACTGGTGCACGACTAGGAAACTCCCGTCTATGCGGAGCAAGAGGAGACTTTCGCAGATGGTCAGACGTGCTTCTCGGCCATGGCCGGTCATGCATGCCGTTCAGGTCCGGGCTGCACTGCTGCTGCAAGCGTTTCCATTCCGATGGCGAGCGATGATGCATTGACTATGCCCAAGTGTCTGCAACAAACTCCCGGTAGTAGCGTCCGTGTCCCCTTCCAGTTCATGGCGCAAGGGGTCCTCATCGAGTGTGAGTAGAGGCCCAGGGTGAAACTGTTTTCCACAGCTTGTATCGCCTTTGCCATTGCGACCGAACCACTAGCTCAGTGCCAGATCAGTAGCAGAGACTGAGCCAAGCCCAGCGCTGATCTTCACTACTGCTTTCTTGCAACGGCGTCAATTTGAGTATCGTAAAGCATAATCGTTCATCATTGTCATTGGCCTATTTGAACTCCTAGTTAGTAATCCCGATGCGAATTTGCCCTTCCAAAATCTCCTGGCTAACGGCCTAGATGCACTCTCTAACATACCAACATATTTCGCAGTGACACTAATTTGGATTGAAGAAATTCAAATTTAAAAAAATTCGGACAGGACTTATGGGATAACCCAATACTTTTATACATGCTCAGGTAGACTTGCCGCGGGAACCTTATGAGTTACAGGTCGCAGCAGTGTCAGCAGCATATACTGCCGACACGCCCACTCGTCTGTGATTGGCAACCACCATGCGGGTTACTGTATGCGGACGCGAACCACCAAATTATGGACTAGTGGGCGCGCCTGCAGCATATGCTGCTGACACTGCTGCGGCCCGTAACTCGGAGGTTTCTGATGCAAGTCTATCTGAGTGCGTTTTCCCAATTGAAGGGACATTGGCAACAGAACCAGGCCCATTCTCTCAACGTCGGTGAGCTCATCTCTCCCTTCCAGAAAAGACCTCGCAACCGTTTTCTCTGATACCCAACAGAGGAGATAATTTGCGGGATGTGAAGATTTGACCATCACCCGCCTTCCAGAAAACGAACAGTGCACAAACTTGTAAATGGGGAAGTTCTTGCACCTTGGTTCGCTCGTTCAAGGCAATACTCTGCTCCACTTTCCATAAGTAATTGCAAAAGCTCAGGGAATTCGGACCACTACTTCTTGAATTTTTCCCGAGTTAGCAGATTTTTCATTCCTTCCGTGATCCTCAAACACACCACAAAATTATCTAGCTGGGAACGCGCTTTGAGACTCAATAGATACTGTTCTGAACACAATGCTGCTCTTCAGTCTGGATTCCATGCACTGGTGGGCGCAGAGAACACTGTGATTCCGGTCGGTGTCGCTGTCTTGGCAAGCACAGAGCTGCTTGTTGTTGGCTTGATTTATGGATTCAAGAGATTGTGGGCGAATATATCAAGTATGAATGCAGATCCGGTAAGAACTTCACTCTACTGAATATGATTACAATTTATAAGGTTCTAAACTGATGCTTCACCTGTATGAATGCTTCTAGGGGGAGGGGGACAACATAACGCGTCGAGCTTCGGGCCTTATCTTTATGTTTATTTGGACTGTATCTCCATTTCTCATCATAGTAAGTGATGACTTTTGACTTCTACAGTGATTGACACCATTTATTCTCCGCAAATCACACAAGAATCAATCCTGCCCAGTCCTTTTGGACCCTTGAAGGTTGATGACAGGATGAAGAAAATAGGTATTGGTTTTGATATCAATCCAAAAACCGGGGAGGCTATAAGAAATTTGAATTCCCGAAAAACTGTCACAACTGATGGTGGTTAGAGCCAACGCGTGTAAATTTGCTGAGACGTGAAGATAAACGGATTTCGTGTTTGACCTTCCTGGAAACTCACACGTTACTCCTCACTTCATCACAAAAGCACTTCCGGTTCCGTCCACCGTGGTAGATGCCGTCAAGCAGATGGGAACGAACAGCTTTCCCGTGGGCGATTTCTTTAAGCTTCACAAATATCCTACGAGCATCACATTGCCGTCATGACATTAGCTCGAGGAGTCAGAGGCCTCGTGCAGCAGTACACAGCCAGGAATGGGTTCGAACACCAAGGGTCTCTACTCTGGTTTCTGACGCCATTCCTTAGTCAAGAATAAAGGGCAGTACCGAGCCAATTACACTCCCAAATGAATACCTCAAAAAGACCACCCACGCTACTTTTCTCCGTTACCTTGCTCCGTTCCAGACATTGCGCACAGTGTGGACAGGGCGGACGGTGGGGATACTGCGAAAAGCCTCAACCCACGCACTGGCACATGACGCGTAGTGGCACACAGTCGGTGCCTTCCAATCGAACAATTTCATTCTGTATATTTTGGATGTTCTACGTGTCGCATTGTTTACTTTCGGGCTTTTCTTTCTTTTCTTCTTTGTATGAATCATGATACTTCTGTAGCGTCGAAACGATTATCGTCGTGCAGTTGCGTGTGGAAGTGTTGGTAAACCTGCAGGTAAGTTTATCAGTGCTCAAAAATGAAAATTAATATAAAAAAGAAAATTTCGCGCAGGAAAACACGGCTGAAACAAACACGGCACGTAAAACGTTAAAAAATATACAGAATGTCTTGAAATTGAAATTTATCGATCGAAAGGTACCGACTGTGCGCTAAGTACGCGTCATGCACCAGCGCGTGTTGACGCTCTTCGCAGTGTATTGTCCGCAACGACGCAAAGTATGAAAGCAGCCTAGCATCCTGAAAATTCTTTACGATTTTCAGGCTGCATTGTTCGTTGCATATCCGATTCCATATGATGTCACAGAAGTATCAGTGAAAGTGTTAATGATAATCATATTTGCTCCGATTCCGATATTTGCCATTTTAAAGGTACAAGTCGTTCCAATAGTGACATTAATTTCAAGTAAATATTGACAGGGGTCTATTCGGATTGGAAATCCAAGTAGGTGAGCAACAATACATATGTGTCCGCATCTAATAATAGGTCCATCTGCCCCCCCCCCCCTTTCACACAGCGTTGCAGCCATGCTAACCATGGCTACCAGACTGATGTTCGCCGCGGAAGACAACGTTGCAATGCGAACAGGAATAATCCTTGACATTGTGTGTATAAGGAGATCTGATTGGCTTGCGTTTGCCCGCTTCTATTCTGATAGCCAAAACCAGTTCGGAAAGAAGGCCCTCCATATCAGAAACAAGACGACAAATAAGACCTACCTCAAAGTGTTGTACATGTAGATTTCACCTTAGCCTTCAGTGGACGAAATAGCCCCAGTGAACATAACTGATCGTTGCAGACTACATACGTGATTCGCAGAAAAATACACCCTCGTGCTTTGTATGAACCGGATTTCTACCTATGGGGACCAAGAAACGATGAAAATCGTGTACGTGCGGCTGCATGGGAGAAGAAGGTAAGCATCTTGTACTGCGCATGAAATCCAGGTCTGCTTGGAGGAATCCTTCCCGGAGACTTCTTGCGCTTGTTCCCCAACATGAATGTGTCAGTTGTGGCCACTAGGGACAACCCACAATGTATCACGCACAAAGATTCTGTTTCCGAAGAGAAACAAACTTACAAAATAAGTCCATGGACAATTGAAAGCAATTCGGGCGGAGCCAAAGGCGGGGCATGGGGAGAGGTGCGCCTTAGGGCGCCTACGTATCAGGCGGAGCAGTGAAGGAATCGTGTGAAAGCGTACGATTTTGAAGAATGGAGACAAAACAATCGATAGAATATGATACAGTAGAAGAGTAGGATGTTAGTACTACAGTGAGTCAAGAGGTCAAAAAAAGTTCTTAGTGACGGCATTCAGAGAAGCGAATTCCCGCCGCTAGCACTTGTGACATACAGGGGTGACCAAAAAAGAGACACTCCACTTCTCGCTCGGAACAGCACTAATGACACTTTGCTAGATTTGAACCGAATGCTCCCACTAGAAAATTGAAGAGAACATCCCCTACTATCAGACGTCATGATAACTCCTAAACAGACGACATCAGAAGAATTTATCATGGAAGCGTTGTACGCGGTTTGAGCTCAACGTGGTCCTCGTCGGATCATGGAGCATTATGGGACTGTTGGAAGCGCTAGCCGGACGGGGTCTCGCATAGTTGAAGGAACAGTCTCTGGGAAGATATCCATGAGCTAGCCGACTCAAGTAATTTTGTCGCTGCTTCGGTATGGAGCGATTACGGAAGACCTCCTTGAGCTCGACGGCGACGGCAGATGACGCCATATCCCGGAGACGGTGAGGGCAGTGAAGGAGGACCTGCTTCTGCTTGTGGAGGGACATCTAAGGAATATTACGCCGTAAAACTTCCATCAACAGCGGCACTCTGGGGGACGAAAATTTTGGTGACGTGTGCCATGGGCAAAAGTGTCTCTATTTTTTGGCCACCCCTGTATGTCCGGCGGGAATTTGAACGCGCACCAGCCCTCTCTGTTTTTCGAATTGTTGACCAGAACAGATGCAATTTTTGTTTTTTTTTCGTTTCTATCGTGGGAGATGGGCTTTAAGCCAGTGTTTCGTGAGTGAAAAAATCACGATTTTTTTTGGGAAGGATTCTTTTAGAGGAGGATTCCACGATAAGAACGAAGGTCGAAAGGGAAAAATTGTATAGTGAGGGGACGGGGAGACCTCATGAGGGTGCGGACTGACACGCAATCGGCAGCGGAAGATTTGATCCCTGCGATCTAGCATGGTTCACTTTTGGCGCGCCTGGCTATCCACGCCCATCGATGATCTAATCACTCGCCGCAGATATATACGCCGCGAGTGATTAGATAGCGGAGAGAGCGTTATATTGAAAAGGGCAACGATGGGGTATGCATCAGTGCCGAGATCAAGGGGAAATGAATGGGTTTCATTTCTTGGGTTCTGTGTCGTTTTCAATGGTTTTCTCACCTTCTGGTAACACTCACCATCCCTAACTTAATTGGGTTCTCGTCGTAAATTCTGCCTTTGAGTATCAACCAGTGATCAAATTCGTCGCAAAAGCAAGGCTAGCTCGCCTTTGCAGAATCAATTAGCATGGGTTGTTCACACCACTGAAGATCTTGGAGGAGGTCTCAGACAACCATGAATTTTTACGCTCGAATTCTCCCTTTTTACGGGCTTTAAGAACCCGCGACTGCTTCGAGTACTTTCACACCTTGTTGTATTGAAGGGAAGGGACAAGATCGAACTGATGTAGCAATACCATTAAATAAGAAAGCAGGGGTCGAAGTGGACCACAGAGGGAGAAGGAAATCCTCAAAAACAGAGGAACTACGGAGCTCCTCGCTCTGTGCTGCGGAGAAGTCAAAAATCAGCAAGAGAAGGGACAATGTGAGTCGCGGAGAGGGCAAAGAAGTTTGAGTCGAATGACCATAAGAGGTTCACATTACGACACATATAAGAGTTCGAACAGTGAGCGAGCATGGATCGACCGGGCGTCGGCAGATCGAATTCGTAGGGCTCTAGCGCCATAGTGAACTGTTCCAAGGTGCTGAAATGTCGCGACTCTGCAGTTTTTGTCACGACCTAGCAACCCCACCAAGGAACCTTCTCAGGTAAGCTGACTGAGCCCAACTTTCGCCTCTGAATAAGCACATGTCCTTGTTCTTAGAACTTGTACGTATTGGCTATGCATAAGTCAATTTTCAAGTTATCCAGCCCTTAAACCTTCTCGGTTCTTCATGGAAGCTCGTAGAAGAAGATGTAGAATGATCTTGAACTTTTCCACTGGGATCTACAATTTGACCAACCTCACTACGGCATAGGTGCTTACAATTTCGATCCGCCGGTGCCTTGTTAATCCGTGCCCGCCCATCGTTTGATACCTTATCTGCGTCGTATTGGTTGATCAGCTGTGCTCTCTCGACTCGAACTTCTCTCCCCTCTCCGCCGCGTAGACTATCTCCATTTCACTGTCTGTTCCTAAGATCTCCGCAATGCCGAGCAAAGAGTTCCCTAATTCCTGTGTCTTAGAGATTATTTGTCTTTTTTCCCCATTGACGGTTCACTTCGCACCCCTGTTTTCATATGCGGGTGGGGTTTAAGAAGAAAAAGAACAAGAACCTGATTCTAAAGCTCGCCTTTGAAGCGCTCCGCCTAACAGGTGCCATTCATGAGCAGCACTAAAGATATCTGAACGAACTTCTCCCTACAGAAAGACGTAGATTTACTCCTCTGGAGATGCTACTGTAATGAAGATAAGGAGTCCACGATGCTTAGGGAGCTGACCGATAGGTTGCTGAGCGAAGGTCATCTATGAGATGCGGTGTCTCCTATAAAACAAGCAGTGGGACAACCACTGTTTTTTGGCCAGAGTACTTGTCGCCCGAAGACTACACTTCGCAACTTGCTGTCCAGCTTAAGGTGACATGCACTTCATGAGGGCGTGGTCAGCTTTGTCGTGCTCCACTTTAAGGCCGCGGAAAAGCATCCTAGAGCTTAAATGCTTTGTGACAACAGTGCAAGGGTGTGCCATGCCACATGTACAGTAATTTGGGCACAGGCTCAACTAAGATGCTCGGAAATCCGTGGTTCACTGGGATCTACTAGGTGCGTTTACATAGGAGGGGCTCCGAAAGGTTCCAACACCGTCTACTCACTCGTATCATCTCATTACCTAGAATCCTCTTACTATTCTACACGGATTTCCAGCCGGGGCTTATCCATTTCAGCCATTCGCCATGATACAACTATGACAAAAATTGCTTCTTTCAGATGAACGTCCGACTTCATTGGTGACATGGAGTTCATGAATATTTATATTTCAATAATTTAAATCGAGAAAATGTGTGCATTTCTTTAAAAATTCATTAAACGTTTGTAAATAGCTGTGTCTGGAACGTACAGAAGGATTCACGCGATGAAAAGAATTTGGCACTCACTTCCAGTCTTATGTATAATTCTTTTCTGATCAATCGACATATTCGAACAATAATAACGGAACATCTTTGGCAACATCCCACCGCCAATGAAGTCCTGTTCAATCCTTTTCACTCATACTTCTATTTCATTGCAAGTGCCTCCCTTATTAGCTCAATTTCTACTGAAAGATTTTGGTCGTTTTCTGTGAAGAGAAACCGTGGTGACTTCAAAAGCTCCAAAACAACTTTGTAATTGCGGTGGGTTTAGGTGTTCTTTCGCTGGATCACTGAAGGGTTAGTCGGGATGATTTCGCCATCAGAGAAAGGTGCATACTTCAGTACGATACTGTCAGATGGCTGTTAACATGTCTCACAAAGAACCTTTAGATTACATAATGTCTCGCCAAGTGCGTGGGATTCGGGCAGGTTCAAAAAGCCAGGGAGCCCCAGATCTGCATTTTAGCTTTCCCTAAAGTTTCATGTAGCTTAAAGTCGAGCTCACGGTTGAAACTGGTGTATTAGGGCGGCTCGTAATGATGGATGAGCTGCGTAGTGAAGTGATCGCGGAGAAGAAAGCAAGTGAAACCTTTGAGAAAAATTTGAGGTCCTAAACTTCGAAAAACTAAAGGCGAGTGTGGTACGGCGGAGAGAATTTTGACCAAGGTAAGCATGCGAGAGAGCAAGCTGACAGTAGTGGTGAGTGGAGAGTATTGCGATGATTGGAAGTCCTAAACGATTAGCGCATTCTGTGAGGCGAAGCTGGCACGATCTCTGTAGGCACGGACTCAACAAATTCACTCGTGGCGCGTTTCGTACCAGTGAGCTTGATCCCGGGGCTTGCCTTCAAAGGCACGTTAAGGGTCTGTAACCACCACTCCCATCCACCGCGGTTGTTGTAAGGATCAAAGATGAAGGACGCTTCTACAGCGTTGTTTACGACGTATCGGCTAATAGCACTCCAAGACAAGTATAAGTTCGAAAGATAATAATTGATGAGATTACATTGAAAAAGATTCGCTCGAACAGGCTCCTTCCCATAAATTATTTTTTGCCTTTACGGATTCGTTTGTTCAAATTTTAGCTATGCGTCATCATGAAATGAAAAGGGGCTATATGTAGAATTTGTTGAATCATCAGTGGCTGCGCACGTTACCGAGCAGCTTATATGAAGAATGGGTGATCATGCTTAAATTTTAACTAATGCTATCGTTGCAGTCCGATTTCACGCCTTCTATGTACCTACTCAGAAGCTACAGTTTTGGCATTGCTCTGTCCATTTGCAGTTTCTACAATTGTACCCAGTCGACGGTTTGATCCGTCACAAGGTTCCGGTCTGCATCCATTCGACAAGGTGTTGACCTCGCAAGTGAAAGCGAGTTCAGGCGGAGATGCAACGAGTTTAGCGTGTGCAAGAAAAGATGAATCCCGACGGATGTCGGAACAATTCAGTGGCAATACAGACAAAATCCAGCGTCAGAGTTGAAATCTCGGTGGAGCTGCATGCACTAGGTTGCAGCAATTTGGCCATTTGCCAATTTTCCGAATTGTTTCCTTTTTTTGGCACAGCCAACATTTAACAAATGGATGCATCACTATTCTCGGTGACGTTGCCTTTCAGCAGGTAATTTATGAATGCCGTTTTTTGTATATCTTGAGCCTTTGGGGCAAAAATTGAAATAGCCGTTGTTGATGATGAGCTGATGATGAGAGTTGTTGCACACATTTCAACATCCCCTCTATCAATTGCTTCAAGAGCAGCAGATGCAGATGGTGTCTGTCACTGCCACATCTGTTGAACACGTAAGGAGGGTCAGAACGAAGAGTTTGAAAGCTCTTTTCAGAGTATTATTATAAAGTGTGGACGAGCCGATATAAGGTTAATAGTATAGTGTATTCAACACATACATAGTCACGGCCGCATTCATGTGCCTACGATACATAGTTCACCAATAGAAGACAAGTTTGTCGGTAGCAGCTCTCAGCAACAACACTTTGCCGCTTTAGCAACTCTGAAAATTTCCTCCGAGGCTGCAGTTCGGAATTGGTCTTGGAGTCGTTGATTCCTTACGTCTGGGAGAATTATTCTTCCGCGTGTGGTTTAGCATAATCAAATCAAGGCAACATTGGGAACCCAAATTGCAAACTTTGGAGCACCACACTTCCGACAGAAGAACGATAACACTTCGAAGAGTCCTAACACATCTTGAACGTAGTTATGAAGCAGAAGAGTGCAACATCAGTAGACCGAGCTTGAGACGAGGGGTTATGCGATCATATTCTTGACGATTTCACACTTTCGGTTTTTGTGGGAACAGTATTGAAAGAACTTCAATTATGCTGATTAGTTATCGCTTCCCTTTAATTACTGTTGTAAAGGGTTAGCAAGGAACTCCGAACAAGTTTGGGCACCACCTTGCCTATAACTGCTGTGGGGCAAGACTCCATCACAACCCCGATCTTTTATTAAACATCACATCACTCGTTTCGCAGATTGGAAGGCGATCCGAAATAAACTAAAGGTACATTTAAATAAACTACAAGGTACATTCAGCGGCATCCATTAAAATGCCCCTTTGACCCGGGATCCTTCTCTTTTATGTAGATGTGGAATTACTCAGAAGGGAGCGCTCGCAAACTTGCAGAAAAAAAACCTGAGCATGCGACTACAGCTCGTTGCCTCCGTCAAATGGGAGGAAAACGAAGCCTGGATATCATGAACCACACGAATGACCTCACAAGCAGAATACCACTTGTCTTACTTGTCTTTCGTTGCTCGTACAAACACACAGATTTAGTTGGTTCAGGATAGGAATGGGAGGCTGGTAAGAAGCGGTTTCACTTCATTAACCGACTAAGAAGACGAAAGTGAGCAGGCGTCGGTGAGGCTGATGAGAAGCCTGAACTTTGCGAGAGAAAAGATTCCTTCATGCGCATCACATACAAGGACTTCTGCATCTGCTGGGACCTTTCCTCATGGTGCAGACCGTATACCAGGGATGTATTGTCACGGCAAGTTAGTACGGCAGTCAATATCACATCTCACCGCATAGAGGTGTAGGATTTCTCTTTTGTATTGTAGCACTGGACACATAATTCGAAAAAGTAATGCTAACAATACGTCATCAACAATATGACGTCATCGGTTCATTTTTAGGAGATTACGGTAAAGTGCTAGTGTAGCAAGGAGGATCATGAACAGTAGCAGTAGCCAGGGGCTGAAGGGAGCGAGATGTATCCTTTCCGGTGCCTAAGATGCGCCAGTTATAGTATACTAGACTTGCCAGTCCATTCTGAGCTCCGCCTCCGCCTGAGCTCGCCTATCAGCGGTTGCCTTCAGCAGCATTGTTCGATTATCATTTTAAAAGAGTTTCTCACTTCGATCGGCCGTATCATATAACTTTTGTGTGGAAAGCGTTATCACAAAGCATGGTATTTGTTGGCATGATGATGGCTACCAGGGTAACACGAGCAACGACTCCTCACTAGGTTGCAAAATCGTCCTATGTCGGTGGTCAACGGGCAGGCAAAAAGGCCTTACTATGCATGTCTTGGATGGATTTTTCTGCTTCTTTTCGCTATTGTCGCATTATTCAGCATCCACACTATCACTATAAATCCAACCCAATCTCATCGTAACCTCTCATTTTAACATTGGATTTTTGACGTGACGGCTTCAGATTTGTTGCGCTTTCTTTAGTGGGGATGTTACGGTAATAGGGATATTAACCCAC
>KZ345620.1:30277-44217 GCA_002352805.1 Teladorsagia circumcincta
AAGGTGACCTAAAGAGTAAGAGTGCCCGTAAACGTTCTTCGCTGTTCTATCGTTGCCTCACCAGCTCCACCTCGTTCGAAATTGTGTGATCCAAGGAATCTCCCGGGAAAACCTGTCTTTTATGAATTCATTGTTTTCCCTCGCAAAACCGCCTCGATGGATTCTTTTGACGAGTTCTTGTTTACAGTCAAATGATCATTGATGCCAGCCAGACAAAAGGACAGACAAGCTCAATTCAAATCATGTTCTGATTTCATTCCGTGGGGGATTCGATTCGCAACGGCGATCAGTTCGCTGAATCGAATGAGATCCGTGAATCCGCCTTGTCAAAAAGTTCAATTGTGTGAATTTCAGCTGGGTTAACGCTGAAGAAGTTTTAGCTCGGTCTAGGAGGATTCCCACAAAACCGATTATCAGCATTAGCTTTATTTTGGAAAGCTGAGCGATCGTTAAAGTGGGACAGTTCTCGGGAGCTGATGCTTCTGCTGCCTAGTCTGAGAACGACGGTGTTAAGAGATCCTAGAGAGAAAAACGGCCTATGAAATGGAGACGCTTACATTCGCTTCTTACAATCGCAGCGGAAAATTGTGATTAACGACACGTGAAGTAGGGTTGATTGTGGAAGAGGGATCCACCCCTTCCAAGCAACTGAGAAAGCTTGTGAATGGGTACTAATGGCCAAAATCTTACTGAACAAAATTATTTTTTGTCAATCTTGGATAAATTCGAAAACTGAGTCGAGTAAAACTAAAATTTTTACATGCACCCAAAGAAAATGCAGTAGAGAGTTTTTGACTGGTACGTATACCATGAAAAGCTGAGTTGGAATGAAATGGTGCCCGGTAGAGGAACTGGTAGCGCACCAGCCCGGACAGCAAAAGGTGCGGGTCCGAGTCCCGTCTGGGGCAAAAATTTGTTCACAACTCAGCATTCTTATGAAACAAGCAATAGAGAGTGTTTCACAAGAATGCTGAATTGTGAACAAAACATTCGCCCCAGGGGGGACTCGAACCCGCACCTTTTGCTGTCCGGGCAAGTGCGCTACCAGTTACTCTACCGGGCACCATTTCATTCCAACTCAACTTTTCATGGTATACGTAGACTTATGTTACGGTGAGTTGGGATGAAATGATGCCCGTAGGTGAATTGTGGCGAACTTGCTCTGTAAGCGAGAGGTGCGGGTTCGAGTCTTCTTTAAGGCGAAAGTTTTGTTCACAAAACAGCATTCTTGTGAAACATTCGCAAGGCGATCTGCGGTCAAAAACAGCAGTTTACAAATAAAAAGCAGTAGAGACCGTAAAAAGCACTATTCCAAATCCTTCTAGGAAAAATCATGATTCTATCTCACCCATAAATCACTGGCGTGAATCCCACCGTTCGCGATTAGAACGAGAAGAACAAAGAAATTGCATTTGTTTTGGTAAGCCATTCGAAAACCGTCGAAAAACCGGGGAGACGAGTACGCGCTCAAATTCACGCCGGACATTTGTCACAAATGCTAGCGACGGAAACTTGCTTCCTTGAATACCTCCACTAGGAAGTTTTTTGACCTTTCGATTTACTGTACTATCATCTCGCACTTCTACTGCATCGTATTCTATCGATTGTTTTCCCCCCACTCTCCTGAACCAAGCGCTTCCCCGGGAATCTTTCATTGCATCGTCTGATACGTAGGCGCCCCAAAGCGCACCACTTTCCGTGCCCCGCCTTTGGCTCCGTGCGACTTACCTTCGACTGTCAATAGAGGGGTCTTCGTAAGTGTGTTTCTCTCGGAAACAGAATCTTCGTGCGTGAAATTTTGTGTGTGCCTCTAGTGATCACAACTGACACATTAATGGTGGGTAAAGAAAGCAAGAACTTTCCGAGAAAGATTCCTCTATTAAGGGCCGTGCCAGCGCCGCTCGCGCGATCACAAGCGCACCTCTCGCCGCTTGACTCTAGCCGTTATGCAGAGACAGCGTTAGTGTTGAAGAGGACAGCATGCAGAGACAGCGTTAGTGTTGAAGAGGACAGCATCGATGAGAGTCGCACCACGACCGGAGGTCAATAAGGAAGAAGGGGTCTGATTTCTCGAGTTATGGACCGTTTTAACTTTTTTCTTCAACTTTCCATCACTAACCGCCTCTCCTTTATTTTTAAAGGGCTGCCTACTCGCCGTTAACTCAGCCTTTGAATCGGGCTGAAACTAATCGAGTATAAAGACAATAGAAGATACTGTTGAAAGAGTAAGTGTAGGAAGAGTGACGTAAAGTGGAAATGGTGAAAACGTGGTAGTATAAGAGCGCAATATACATAGAGATAACGGCGAAGAGCTCGGGATAAACTTACCACTAGTGCTGTGCGGCACGACACACTGTGGGTACGAGACACTTTTTGAAGAGAACCATTACAATAATTCGATAGTGATGACTCGAGTGATCAATTATGCGAGCGGAGACGTTAAATGGTGCGGCAGTAAAGGTAACCATTAAAAACGCGGGACTTGGGACACCAGCTTTGCTCGACTTGACTTTTGAAGGGGTATATTTCAGTTAGGGGGAATCATGATGCAGTTTCTGCAATTTTTCCTTTTCTTAGAAATTTTTTTGAATTTCGTACATCTAGTGATCACAACAGACATATTGGAGAGGGATGTAGAGAAAGACCTACGAAAACCGCAATTTGAGGTGGTTGCCGGTAGATCGGTCGGAGCTAAAGGGGCTAATGGAAAGAAGTGCCTTTTGGCGCGGCCACATGTCAGGAGACGCATTGAAAGAATCGATTCAAAGAAAATGGAGAATCAAGGCTTGAATTTAATTTTTTCTTTTTGAATCCAACGCAGTAGTTGCCGCCCCACTCAGTAGTTGTATCCACTGCTCCTGGGATTGAATGAATGCAAACTTTTGTACTTAATGATTAATCACTGCTTTATGAGTTCACTTTTTATAATCGTTGTGTCAAATGAATCGAATCTGTGATTGACGTTGATTGAAAGTCACTTATTTGAACATGAGTAAGATCTGTTGAATAGTGAATTTGGGAACAGAGATAGAATAGGATGCAGTGGAATAGTAGAATTTCACCAAAGGTGAAAAGGCCAAAGTGTTCTCAGTGACGGCACTCCAAGAAGCTAGTGGAAGCTTTCCTGCCGTCGAACTTGTGACAGAATTACGGCGGGAACTTGAATGGGTGACAGTAATATCGTCCAGCTATCGCAGTAAGGCGTTGTCGTGGCAATGCATTCAAAATCACTAAGACATGTCCTTCTCGTTGGAAACGGGACTAAGCCTTCGGTGGAGAAGGAGAGAGTCCAAGCGATTTTCATTTCGCGCAAATTCTTATCCGGGTATCCCACAAGAGGCCCGGCGGTTAGGTGTCAGGTTAAATACCGTTTACGGACTACTGGAGCTTTCGTATATGGTCCTGTTACGCATGGCGGAGAGAGCAGACGATTATGAAACTTGTGTGGCCCAGGGACTAAGCCTTGTAGAGAGGGGGGATCCGCAAAGAGCGCTGGCGGGAGCATCAAACTAAGGCGCTTTCGAGCCCCCAGTTCAAGTAGTCCGTCGACCCTTAAATGCGTGCTGCGCCTCGTCCTTTGCCGCTACGCGTCCCTTCCTTCGCCGCGCGGTGAGCCTTTTGGGGGACACTTTCTTGCCCCCTCCTAGGTCAGGTCCTGGACGACGCACCCATATTTTGCGAATAGCTCCTAGTGCTGTTTTCGTGGACAATTCCTCCAATACACATGAAAGATTAGGACCTAAAAAGGCACAAGTGGATTCAGTGAGACAAAAAACAAACACAAAAAGGGGATGGGTGAAAGGGATAGTCATCGATCAGCATAAAAATCGCTGTAGGGAGAACGAGGTTGCAGGTCGAAGGTGAAAAAGATATTGAGGTACAATAATAGTCTTCCTGCACATTCTTGCACCACCCCTTACGAACTTCTGCCCTGGTTTTCAAGAATAGCTGTAGAGTAACGAAACTTGTCAAGGCAAATCGTATGAAAGCCGAGAGTACTAAAAAATTTAGTAGCAATTTCCAGGGAAAACGAGAGTATACGAGGAAGGAATGTGTGTAGGCCAGCAAGAAAACTGATGGTTATGCAAGAAGATAAAGCTCTGCGGAACGAGTATGAGTGAGGCGGTTGGATTGGAAAGTCGTAAATAGCGCAAGATGAGCCCTTCGAAGGCGAGTTTATAAAGACGATTGGAAAAAAAAGTGTTGCTTTTTTCTACAGTTTTTGTGAGTTTCTCGCGGAAAAGGGAGGACGCATCAGGAATGTCATTGAGAGGATTCCCTTGAAAGGATCGCCCTGATGCAGATTGAAATGTAGCTGTTGTGACGCTAGAACAGGACAAATCTTGGCTTGATAGGATGAACCTCTTCCAAAGTTGATTCGTCCTCACTGATGCTCCACTGAAAAAATTTCCCAAGTCACAAATTCCCTTCTGGAAATGGGAATGGAGATTTCATGGTTCAGCCCTAAATAAACTGTGATCAACTAATTTCGTGCTATTCCTAGTTGCCTAACCAGAAATGGTGCAAAGTTACACCTTTAAGCGCCGATGGTCGAAAAAAATGGCCCAGTAGAAGCATGCTAAACGACACACGAAACCATACCTTCCCCAAGACTTGCAATCTGTCTCGAAAGACCACCCCAAAGCGTCTTGGCTTCGATCTTTCGTGCCAAGATAGCAATTTTTAAATGAACGGACAGTAATCTCCACTGTCGAGCCTATAAATAATGTGAGTTAACTTCTCGAAACCGAGAAAGAAAAGTGGACATTTCTGAATGCTTCAGACATTGTGGAGGATCAGCCCTCATGTTATTCTCTCTCATTTCTCTCTCTCTCTCTGGGTTGCAGCCTAACACTCGATTGAATGATCTGCAGTCATGTTTGCCTTATGTCGATCCCAGGTGGACAGTTTGCAAGTATGGAAAAGTTTACCGTCACAGGAAGGCGTTTGAATTGCTCAAGATTGGTGAAATCAACTGAGAAGTCTCAAGTAAATCAACAAACTATGATTTATAAATTTCAATTAGATAACTAAGAATTTACAAATAACTAACAGTAGCACCTACAGGGGATACTTGTAATCAAAGGCAGGAGTGACAAATCGAGTGAAGCCCCGTCCCAAAAAAGTAGGCGGATATCAGGGCGACGATATCACCTGTATCACCTGTCGGAAATCTATCCACCACTTCAAGAAGCTTTTGTGAAAAAATATTTCAACAACATCACGACTAAAGAACTGTCTATTCTCTTAACGTCTTTCAAAGGCACGAACAAATAAAAATAGATCCAAACGCTATGGAGTATCCACAAATGGAGATGGGAAAGTCCAGAATAATCTTTTCTTTGAATTCGCTGAAAGCTTAAATTGCAACAACACTTTAAGACATTGAACATCAATTAAAAAACCTCGAAAAGCTCAAAAATCTCTAGTGGAAAGCGCGAAACAGGAGGTTCTAATCGCTTAGTGATCAATGGGTTTAGAAAGGATGACAAATGCAGGAATTCTTTTGAGCAAAGAGGAAAGGAATAAGATAAGGGAACCTCTCTTGTATTGAAAAGCGGATACAGAAAGTTTTAAAGAGACCGTTAGTGCAAGCGTACTCGCCACGGATCACCCATTGTATCGTTTTATAGTCTCCCAGTGAATCCGAACAAGTCTGCATCAAAAAACTCCCACAGCGTCGAAACTTCTTTGTCAGGGTTGCAGAGAAAGTTTGTCTTGTTATTCAATAACCTACTCAAAATTCAGGGAAAAAAAGTAGCCATCAGTAGCGAATTCGCTGCGAAAGGTCTGTAATTTTAGGTAACATCAATAGAAAGGTAATTAAATCAAACAGTATTAGTTAAGTAGTCAAATGTGTATCAAGCCAAAGTGCTGAGATTTACCATTATTTCAGCCCTCATTCCTCCTCACAATGTTGTGGCACCCGTCAAATAAAAAAGACAAAGACAAAGACACTCGGCCATTGCATTTCTGTAGTGCGCCATGCATTCTTCTTCCGTCTGGAACCGTGGTGGTGGTGTTCAGATGGGATTTGGTCTGCAGAATGAATTAATCAGCTAACCGAATCGCATATGATTTTCTGAGAAATGTCGTGTAAAGGGACTAGTCATGCCGGAGGGTGAGCCAGACATAGCCTCTTCGGCGAATCTGGCGTCAACAAACGGTCATTTACTAAAAGGAGGTCCATGTTGACCAGGACTCATCTGGTATAAGAAACAATCCCCGCTGAACGGAGCTTCGCCCTGCCAAGCAGCCCCGTCATATTTGGACCTGTCCTCCATGATGAGGCAACGAACGCTTGCTTCTTTCTGCCTATTTTATGTATAGTAGTTCTGCGAAGCAATGCGGCAGTGCCACGAATGTGAACCTTGTCTTCTTGACTGGATATATCATCAAATCAGGTAGACCGCCAGTTGCAATTTGGAATTAATTATTGGACACCGACCCCACCTTAGTAGATGGCAAGCTGATTGCAGAAATAGAGGTCCGAGCAGGTCACTGTTTAAGCCAAAGAGCACCATTCGCTTCCTCGTTTGTAGCAACACCCCCAGCAGAAGTCAACTCGAGAAATCTTTTCAGTGTGTGGGATAGAGTAGCCCACGAGTATCATAGATGTGCCGCTCGAAAATGGGCGACAATGGCGCTAGTGTCTTACAAAGCCGGTTTTTGACCACCAGTCTTAGCTTCTGAAAGAACTATCTGGACTGTGTGGCTCTTGGGCGACTGCGTCGTCCTTGCGAGATTGCGTATGGACTGCGCCGCGTACAAGATATGCTGCTTGTATTTTAATTGGTTTCTAGCTGTTCAGCAGCCAAGGAAGGGAATTGGTGAGGAATTGTATCCGTAAGTCTTGCCTAGCGATCCCTGTGATCTAGCTAGCAGAATGAAGCTTGGAACAGTATGGTCCATGTCTGGTCTTCTTGAGGCCTGGGCATTCCGATCGTGTCTTGCTTCTGCTTGCCTTCCAGGTTTGTTATGATGGAATGCTTTAATGGCCGTTGTCTAATCAACAAAATCATGTCAATCAAACAAATCGTCGTTTTCAAGACCTAGAAACTAGTTCGGAGCTCTAGTTGTAGCTTATCAACTTATACCCCGACCCTCGAAACGTCGACCAATAAAGCATCCCGCCGTAACAAACCTGGAAGGCAAAACAGAAGCAAGACACGCTTGGAACACTTTTTTTGCCAATATTACAATATCTCGACATTTGTTGCGTAGGCAGAACTGGACTCGCATTTCAATCAGCGGTGAAAGTGCATTTTCCATTGGTTTTACCAAATCTAGACGAAAACGTTGTTCTGTCCATACCGTGTGAATAAAAAATTTCTTTCCTGATCGGAAGGATGCCTTTAATACAGAAAAAAACATGAAGCAATATTTCAAGCCACGAATGGGAAGAAAATTGCGCCGACCGCCTAAACCCACCTCGTCTTAGCTGTTTACGAACGCGCAAAGTGCACCATTAAAGTTTTTCTTTGATCGATGACAATTTCCGAGCAGATTTTCTGAAGTTTTCACTGAACCTGGCGAGCGTATTGCCTCTGATTTGAAAAGTATGAAGAAGAAGAAGAAGAAGAAGAATGGGAGAACGAGAAGGTTAATGAAGGCGACGGACCTGTAGCCCACCGGCGGGCCATGACTGAAAATTCCTGGACAACCGCCTATTTTGATAATTTTCCAGGTGTTTAAGCAAGAATAAGTTGGGGATCCCTTCCGTAAACTCACATACAGTATGGACCAGGAATGTTCATGTATAACGCAAAAAGAAGAAAAAACACTTGTAATGAAGCCACTGCAGCATCTAACGAAGAGCACGCACGGTCCCACGCGCCGGACACGTTTAGAGCGGTCGTCGAAGGAATGAAGGCAAGTCAGGGATAAAACTGGTGTAGAAGAGCGCTTTGGGCAGATGTTAGACTTTGCGAATCGCGCGATTCGGTAGCGTTCGCGGCCGCGTTGCGATACCAGCCAATTAACGATTCGCTTTCTGCGACGCGGCCGCAAACGCTAGCAAATCGCGCGATTCGCAAAGTCTGACATCAGCCTTGTAGTGTGTTTGAGTCTGACATCGGCCTTGTGATGTCTTAGCTGCAGAGTGAACTGCAAGTGGGAAGGAAAGCAGGAGAAATCTTTGGAAAGGCTAAACCAAGGCCAGTCTTCATTAAGGTCGGATGTGATAAGACGACGAGGCAGGTTGATTAAAGAAGACAGAACACGCAAGAGAGCTCACCGTTCGAGAAAGCGCAACGATCTCTACATCGTCGCGGTGGGTGGTGAGCGTAGTAACGGGGCTCAATGCTTGCAGGCCCGTAGGGATTAGAGCTCTAATCGCGCAACTTGTGCAAAGAAGCTGGCATGATCTAGGTAAGCACAGATCCTACAATTCACCTCGAAGTATCATTCCGACTGGTTGGAAAAGTCCTAGGACTTGTCTTCAGAACTATTGCTAACTATTGCACTCACCCTCATCTGAGCTCTCAAAAAAACACATTTGAGGAGAAGAAAAGGATTGACTACTGACAAGTAGTGTGTATTGAAATACTGGTAATTTCGAACTTCGCGTCAGCGAATGATAGTCTGGCAATAATGTCGTGATTCCTCAAAAGGCATGAGCATTATATTCTCCAACTCTTGTCTTCTTATAACCCCAACACCAGTTGTTCTTATTTGTTTTTTGTATGTGCCCTACGAGGCTGATGGGTGGATCTTTTCGTAGGTTTGCTTTCGAAGTCACAAGCCAAGAAGGTACAGAAAATTCATTTGGCTAAGTTTTGGCTTGGTCGCCTTCGCCTCCGTCGAGAGCTTGGAAGGTTAAAGCAACAGTCTCAGCAGGAGTCTAGAAATTCTATGATATGGGGTAGAAATGATGCGCTGGCCCTAATCGAGACCACAGGAAGTGTCCCTAACCATAAACTCACCTTAGGAAGCCGTAAGGAAGCCAGGAAGACGCCGTTGACAGGGGTGTTCGCAAATGTCGTAGGGAACGCCCATTTGACAATCACTGCCGCGTCTTTTTCATTGGTTTTACTTGCTTATTTCATTTAATTGTTGTATTTCTATTTTTATATGATGCATATGTCTCTAATCGTATTAGGGCAAATGTGGTTGAAATCCGGCGAAGCAAGTAGTTCAGGCAGCTCGTCCACCAGGTGAAACCTGTTTAAAGGCTTCGCCGGTGGATTTCCTGATTTTTTTCTCTTATTACCGGTCAACTGTTTACTTACAACTTCGTTACAGACCGCTTAATGGCTCGAATTCGTTCTGAGACTGTTGCTTTAAGGATCAGTGTGGCCTACCGACATCGTTCCGACTTCGATACTTCCCTTGAAGCCGTCAAACTTGGGCCTGCATCACCTCAATGAATTCTTACAATTCTTCTATTTTCTATTACTGCGTGAATTTTACAAAACTTGAAACAAGTTCAAGGAGTTCAACCGCGGAAAACCAGTGAAAACGTGACTTTTCACAGCTGGGCTTTTTCAAGACTCGTCACCGACTTTTTTTTGAGCAATCATTTATGTTAAGTTTCAGGTTTGCCATGGAAAACTACTACATATGATTAGTATGTTTACTAACCCGTAGTACCTAGGATACGTCGTGGACATAATGTGCTGAACCTAACCGGTTCCATTGCAAAAATCGAAAGTAGATTTGCAGAGAGAAAGAACAGTTGTTCGAATTTCGCCTATTTTGACCATCTTATATCCAGCTTGAAAGTCTTAAGATAGCTCTAAAACTTCAAACACAAATCGTTTGCGATCAAGTACATCCATGAGAGACAGAATTAAAATCATCGTGAATATCGCATATGATCGCTGATGGAAATGAAAGGGACATGTTCGAAGACTGAACTGTTCACCCTTTGCATCGATTAAATACATAACATTTATCGAATTAAACTATTTTATTACAATGGTTAAGTATCTTTTCGGGAGGATGTTTTTTGGCGCAAAGTTCCAATAAACAGTTGTTTTTCTATCCGAAATTCCCATTCGTACACGTTTATTCAAAACTGGCTTGAGCGTCCAGATGCGGCGAGACTCGAAACAAGTGAGAGCAGCTAGTGAATATCGTCGCTTCCCATGCGAAACGCTCGACAACGGTTCGCGCTACATATTTTTCAACGGGAAACTGGGTGAGTTCCATTTCGAAATTTCCGGCTGTTCTCCTCAAAACAGCAGGGTCTGTTGCCTTGAATACTAATGATACGGAACGATGCGCTGGCCTTAGACAAGCACACATGAAGAGATACTGAACAAAAAATCACCTTGAAACGTTCCTAGAACGGAAACGAACACTGTCGATGGAGGCGGGACTTACCGATTATAGTTAGCTTCACCCACTTGTCAGTCGTGGAGAACGCGTGATTGGCTGCGGAGGCATTTGCGGTCTTCTTGGGACCACAGGGATCATTCAAACTCGGTCCTTTACCTACACACCTATAACTTCATTAACAACCACTTTTCCCTTCGAATTCGATCTGGGACTGTTGCTTCAGCGGCTTGTAATTCCCCCTCTCTGATGGTGGTGAATCTGAATGTGAGGCTGCGCTGAGGAATGGGGACGCTGTTTTGGACAGTGATGGATCCGTCATCTTCCAAATATTAGCCAATTGATTGTAATAATTTGTCAAGAACCATGAGCTTTAGATGAGTTTCTTGGGCCGTAAAGGTGGTCTAAAGGGTTTTAGGTGGATTTTTATTTAGAGGGCCGTTCCATGAATTTCCTCATTGAAACCTCTACGGCGCAAGAAGCACAGCGAGGTGGACTAGTGCCAAGATTCTGCGGTAAGAGCAGTTGGACTCCATTCAAATGGTTCAGAGCTCTACTCTCGGATCATTTACAGTAGTGGTCAAAAGAGTTAGCCGAAACGGTTCACGCACTATTCTTTCCCACTCATAAATCCGCTTCAAATTTTATTATGCTATGATCCCCGAAGTTTTTGAAACCTTGAATCTTGAAGATTCGCGATACTCTAAAGAGAATTTCTGCAGGCAACTCTCTAAATGTTTTCAAAAAGAAGAAAGAAATGCATGAAAAACTGTTTTGGCGAACACTTTTGACCGCTACTGTATGTCCTTGGCAACGCTCTACGGTGTGGCTTTTTTATGGTGACGCTGAAGAGAATTCACGGCAACCTTGGTGTCATTCACTACGAAGGGATAAGCCCCTTTGCCGCTGGGCGTAACTTGGCAGGCGACTATACTCCTTTCCCTTTCAAGCAACTTTTCCAAATCTCATTCTCCCTTTGATCAAATCAAGAAAGACTTTGATGTGGTTGCGGTAATCGCCCAGCTGCCCTTTTTTCCTGCCTTAATCTCTTTTCAAGCAAGTTCATCCAGCCACAGGAATCGTAAGCGGCTTCGCCTGATGTGACAGGAATGACAGGAAGGACAGCCGCTGTCAAGAATACAGGAGATGCAAGAACTTCTATTTTTTGAAATCATTTATTATTCAACAACAGTGAACAAAATAAAACGTTATACGAAGGTCTACTGAACTTCACTGGAAACAAGAGATAATATATGAACAATAAAACCGTTGAATGCCAATGAAACCATAGACGTACCAGCACAAGAACACTCATGTCGAGAAAGAGAAAACTTTTATTGGTTCAATTTATTATGTATTAAAATTCATTATAATGTGTGTTGAAATGTATGAACCCGTGACAGTTTTATAAACTATTAGCTCAAGACTATTAATATGCACTTCATCAATGAAGACAACCAATCTGAATGTAGGTAATGATTGGATCATGGACTGAGGGACCTCAAGGTCAACTTTCCCTTGAACGCATCAGACGGAAAAAGTGGTCACATATGCACAATGGGGAACGGTGCAAGGGGAGGGAGAGGTGCGTGAGGTGAATTCTGACTTCATTCATAAAAGTTATCATAAAATTAAGTTTTCTAGTAGGATGGCAAAGATACTGCGGTGTTTGAAAAAGAGGTAAAGGAGGTCGACGGTATCCATCTTCGTAACTATCCGGAACTTTCGCTACAGGGTGCATGAACGCTTCAGGACTCTTCAGGATTAAGAAAATACGCTCGCCTTGCCCCTCCTAGTTGGTCCCTTAGTTGTTTTCGTCGGTACTATTTTGTTGACTCAAACAGAGGACGCGGAGGGTCGCTTCTTGGCCTATTCGAAAATTGCCTTTGCCTTTTTCGAGTGGTAGGTTGACAAAGGAAACGAAGAAAACGGAACCTGTGATCTCTGTCCCCTAACCATCTAGAAATCTACATTCGCCAGGGTTTAGTAGTTTGTTCGAGTGAAGGCAGAATAGAACTTTTTTTTGGTCTCTAGGCATTTTCCAGCGCTCATCTGGCGCTACTTAGAAGGGACATTGAAGTGAGTCAGGCATCAAGAAAACTGGAGAATAAGCCCTAAGGAGAGAAAGGGATTCTGGGAAAGGATGTGAGCAACTGTCCTAGTGTTACCTACTGGCGGTACTTGAATGCCCTCTTATGATTGTGCCCCCAAAGGACATGAACGCCACAGCGCCATGAGCGTTTTCTCGTTCACCTTTCAATACCAAATGAAGGATGGCCTGTTTGGGACGCATGTGGTCGCGCACGCTCAGAATTTGGTATATTTCTTATCGTTCCTGTCTTTCTTACTTAAAAGACAAACAGAAGCAGAGTTTTACTCTGTATTGTGAACAGCAACAGTATTGTAAAAAATGTACTAACAAGAACTTCTTCGCAACTGGGCCGCAGTCACCACTTCTCCAGCCGTGATCAGCCCAATGTAATCCACAGACAATACACATCACTGGATGCTGACGAATGTGATCCCGTGAAGCTGTTTCGTAAATAAGACATGACCATAAACACTATATCACTCTTCCGGCATCTTAGAAGTGTTTAGAATGTCTCACGATGACTTTTACGAGCATCTTCCTCCGATGAATTCCGTTTCTCTGACTTGAGCAGAGCGTCACCGCCTTCCGTGTAATGCATCTCTGAAACAAAAGAAATCAGAGATTGCCCACAGCATACAGTGGTGGTCAGAAGTAATTGACTTTGCACATAATTTTTTTCTCAAAAAGGGATAGAATTGCGATGAACTGGGCGTTGAGGCGGGAAAACTGCCTGTGTTTGTGAAGGAAGACCTTTGAGAAACTTGTTCTGAAGGAGTATTCAAAAGCTCAAAAAGCCCGAACGACGTAACATATTAATGTTTGCAGCGATTTCATTATAATAGAATATGTAATGCAAGGAAAACCGTTTCGGCAATTTCCTTAGATCTCTGCTGTACATGTGACTTAAAAATCACTTTGTCAGTTCCTTCATTAAACTCAGGAAGTGCTTGAAATACGTAAGAGGAGGAAGAACAACTGCAGCACTGACGATGAGAGAGAACCGAAATTTAAAACAGCTTGAACAGTGAGCAATTGCAGGGGCGGAATCTGGTCGAAAGATTAAAGTGGGAGGATCGAAAATGCATTGACCCATTCACGAAATTCAATTTTGAGACTCGCAGTCCTTGCAATTGACCGCATGATTCAACCCTTGATCTTCTATCCCCCCGCTGGGGAATGAGTCACACTATAAACAGAGGATTGGATTATTGCTATTGTTCCTTCACTTTGACTAGTCGGTCGCAGACGTTTTAGGGGCAAGTGAGGCCACTTATAGCACCCATAAGCTAGGAATAAAATCCCTGATCTGATGCAAACCGATCAGGCCGTTCATGTTTCCGTATTTGGTTGTGGTTAGATGACAAGAGCACCGAGTGTAGTGAGTGTTCCTGTCTTCCAACGTGGCTAGATAAATAAATAAATAAATAAATAAATAAATAAATAAATAAATAAATAAATAAATAAATAAATAAATAAGTTGGAACCGAAAGGTTGAATTCAAACCTTACGGTTCCAACCTATTCGAAAATTGCCTTTGCCTTTTCGTAGTGGTAGGTTGACAAAGGAAACG
>KZ345620.1:72206-86880 GCA_002352805.1 Teladorsagia circumcincta
GGTTCATAAGGGCGAAAAGCAGTGTGGGATTGTCGGCTACCCATGCCGTCATCAAATTACAGCCACGCCCACAGAAACGTTTGCACTCATGAAATCTCTATAACTGAAAATATGACTTTGTGGGAGAAAAAATGACATGGGAAAAGAGAAAGTGTGAAAAATTTTCCCTAACGACAGAAGCCGTTCTTGTAGTGTTTTTTGCTTGAGGGTACATTCTAATAATGAACGCAAAAGCAGAGACTGCCATGCGTTCCGTGCTTAAGCATGCTTCAAAAGACCAGAAGACCACGAAGAAAACGAATTTTGCTGGGTAGTAAGGACATCCGTTCAACTGAAGGAGTTAATACCGGGCTTTTGCAAGGATTATACCACTGCATGGTATTACATTATGCACTCAAAGGGTATACATCAACTCTGAGCCCTGACTTCGCTCTGAAAAAAATTTTTAAGCTCTTTTTAACTCTTCCGGCTCTTTCGGTGAACCACTTTTTGTACTTCCGCATGCGGTCACAAAAATTATACAGAACACTGATAACTTGTACTGGAGACTTTTAGAAGCTCTAAGGCCGATGTCAGGCTTCGCGATTCGAGCGATTCGCTAGCGTGCGCGGTCGCGTCGCGGTCAACGAGTCGCTCTATTGTTTGGTACCGCAATGCGACGGCAGACGTTGGCGAATCGCGATTCGCGAAGTATGGCATCGTTCTAAGTGTGTTGTACAGTCCCTGGAATGTTCTTGGCCCATATTTCTGATTAGAAGTTCTACTCAGCAGCATTGTGAGACCGAAAGTCAAGTATACGGGTGGAGTATAATTTTTAGGGCACGGAAGGATGGAATCCTCAGAAGTCGATAATGTGTAAATAATTACTCGCCTCTAAAAAACCTATTTGTGGGAAAATCATCTGGTTTCAAAAGAACCAGACTAGACCTCTTGATGGCCTAGCAGCGTTACCATCTTAATAAATTTCACTACCAAAGTCATGCTTCAATTTGAGCTCTCAGAGGTTAACAGCGCTATCATTCGAAACCCAATGGAACCAGATTGGCGGTCCCATGGGGTTTCGAATGTTAACACTGAATCGGTAATGAACCGTGAAGCCAAAAACAGTCTAAAAATATCGTTCACTAAAAACTCTGCCTCAATCCTCACCAGAAATTGATACCTTGGCTCCATTGCTTCACGAGGATATTAAAAAGAACGAAAAATAAGCGTTTGGCATTAATCCAGAAACCAGGGAGGCTATAAGAAATTCGAATTTCTGCAGTGGAATTGCCAGAACTTGTTTTTGTTTGATAACTGCTGTTTCACGCCGCAGTTCACGTTACGGAAGTTATCACAAGAATGCTGAGTTATAGGCAAAACTTTTGCCTCACCCGGTGGTGTAACTCGTGGCACAATTGCCCGGAAAGCAAGAAATCCGAGTACGAATCTTGGCCAACGAGGATCCAACACGTACAATTGTGTTGAACACGTAAAGGTGAACGGGTTTCATGCTGCACTCCCACAAACTTACTCGTGGCTCCATAACTCGCCACAAAACCACCTCCGGTCCCGCTCACCACGACAGATCCCCCCAACACATAGGAAAGAACACCATTTCCGTGAACGACTCATCAATGTTTCGGTCAGGATAACACGAGATCTATGTAGGTTTGAGACCTGTGCGAAACTTAGAAAACAGCTTCAAAAAATAGCGGATAGTAAAACAACAGTCATATCAAAAGTTTTTGTATCCCCACAAGATACCCTCCCATTCAGTAATTGAGAAAGTTGTCGATGTGGACTATACACTACATTTGACGACTTCCGCGAGAAAGTGGCGTTGTCAACTGCCGTTCTCTCTTTCTTGCGGCTGTCGTCAATTGTGGTGTATAGTCTGCATCGACGGCTTTCATGTTTCTCAAAGGGAGTTCACGTTGATGTTATTGTTGTTTTTTTTCTATGTTTTTGTTTTTTTTATGTTTTTATTCTTATCCACATATCGTTGGGAATCTAATAATGGGCCGCCGCAATATAAAAGGATGAGAATGCGCCAAGCACTCTGCTTCCTTTCGGTATCGTGAAGATATTCTAACGCGATTCGCTCTGCTCAGTGAGGGCAGAGAGCTGAATAGGGCATAGTTTTTACTCTACCACACTTGTCTCGCAACAAGGAACCGCCATCGACGAGATGAGAAGCTTCATAATCAAAGCGGGATTCGCTGGCAATTGAGAATAAGACTGGTCTTATGACAAGTGGCACTGCTTACCTTTACCAAACCTTCACTACTTACTCCGAAACTAAGAAAACAGTACAGCGGTTAGTAGCAGCAATGTATCATGAACCATGTAAAATTTTGTATCAAAAAGTAACGCATGAAGCAGCTTGGCTCTCATTATTGCGGAAAACTTTTGCACAAAAATGGCAAAACCAGTAACATTAGATTTTTTTCTGATATTTCAGTCACACAGAAAATTCATTAGTTGGAGGTGCCTCTCAAATGCCATCCTTTTCCAAGCATCTATCAGTGGCAAAAAGAAGCGCAATGGCGTCAAGGTTTCCATTAGAAATTAAGGCACCATTCCATGAAATATTTGAAGCGTTTTTGCTGGAGTGACATTTTCCATTTATTCCGAAAAGAGTATCAGGGCGTAATGAGAACGAAATAGGAAGAACGCTTTCAAAAATTACATTGCTGAAATGCTTCTCTACTTTTTCGAGGTGCATTTTGTTTTCCTAGACATTTCTTCCACTTTCCTTCCATTCCACAGAGGTGGTGCGTGAAAGCAGTAGCTGCTGTCCATCTATGGGTGCCACTATCCCCACAGTTGGATCACTGAACCATTGAGATGCCTTTGTCAGGTCTTCGGCGATGTGTGATGGCCATCATGGTGCTGTAGAGGAAGGCGAACGAAGCTTACAGCATTTTGGCCTTTTCGGATACGCCATGCTTCTAGTTTAATCGAAAATCGTAGTGACATCTTTGATGCGGTGTGGCCTGCAGAATGATTTTCGGAAGCTGATGTTCACCTTCGATTCTATTGAGAAGTATTGCATGATATTATTCTTTTACGACCGCGCGCTCCAAATTTGTCTGGCGCCTGAGACCACGACAATATTTTTGTGAGGTGCGACAGTGGCCCTAATACAACTGTCTTTTCTTTCTTTTTGCGCTGAACATAAGCAATTTTTGGTCCATCCTGTGAGTGGGGTTCAAAAGGGGCCCTAGTCAATTACTGCTTGATGTCTTGACACGGGACTAGGGACTACCAAATTGCCAACTGTTCGGGAAATTTCTGCTGTGGCCCAACGGCGGGCCATACGGTCGTAAAAGGGTTATTAGGCTAAGCCGTGCGTCATGAAAGGGGTTATTGTTTCCGGCAAGAGTTGGTTGAAGAACTTGTTCTCACAACTGTTGGCATATTGAGTGTCTCTTCGTTATGCCACGAATGCGATCTGAGATTACTTTATTTGTTAGAATCTTAGCTAATTCCTTGAATTTTCTGCCTCGAGAAGCTCCTGTAATGACCTTTACTGACCAGATGTTTCGATAATAGTGAGTGATAATAATTCGCCTTGGAACCATCATTTTTCACTGCTGTTCGAAAGAAAGGAAAGACACTCATTTGCTTAGTCTAGTGCGCATACGGAACAGATATCTACTACTACTACTTCTCTACCACCAGCACACTATTGAGTTGCTCCCTCGAAATCGTTACCTCGATGGTTCCTGGAATAATCTTAACTCTTGAAATTCTTTGATTCACATGTTAAAGGAATTCTTCACCAAAACTTCTCGCGTTCCTTTCTCAACAAGAATGTATCAGTTGTGATCACTACGGACAACACACAAAGTTTCAGGCAAGTGGATTCGGTTTCCAAAGAGAAACAACAACAAGAAAACCCACTTCATGGCCCTCTGAAGGTAATTCGGGCGGAGCCAAAGGCGGGGCATGGAAAGGGGTGCGCCTTCGGGGCGCCTACGTATCAGGCGACGCAATGAAAGAATCGTGTGAAAGCATTCGATTTTGAAGAATGGCGACAAAACAATCGATAGAATGATACAGTAGAAGTTTAGGATGCTAGTACAGTAAGTCAAAAGGTCAAACAGAGTTCCTAGTGACGGCATTCAGAGAAGCAAGTTCCGCCACTAGAATTTGTGACATATGTCTGGCGGGAAATTGAACTCGTTCCAGTCTCTTTGTTCACCTAAACAAGTGAAATTATTTTGTTCTCTTCCTTCTTATCGTGGACAATGGATCTCAAGCCAAAGATTAACGGCTGAAAAAGGATTATGATTCTTCCGAGAAGGATTCCTTGATCGAGGAATGAAGCACAAGAGCAAGCTATCTCAAAGCAAAAGGTGAACAGAATGTGTGTTGGCAACAACAAAGTAACGAGGAAGCTGTGCTCCCATTCGGCTTTTTTGTTCCCATTAAATTAATGTCCACATGTTCCGGTGAACAGATCGGCGCTCATACTAATAGCCTGAAAAAAGCCCATCCTGCTGAACCACTTCATTTTTATGAGAATTAATCAGATTCTTTCCTTGTCATCTGTTGCAGTTTCGTAAGTAATAACCCCATAAACTGTTCGTTCATAAGCAACAAATATTTATTGAGAATATTGCCTTTTATTTTATTTTTATATTCTATGTTCTCTGGCGGACCACTGTGAGGCTCCGCGGATTATGAACCCTTCAGCGGCCAATTTCGTTGTGTATTTTCTTGAATTTGTTACCCCAAGTTTAGAGCTTTCTCATAAGCCAGGAATGATGCATGTGGTAGAAACAGTAGAGCTGTGGTACCGATAATGAAAAGGTAGTTAGGAGTTACTGGGCTTGAGCCTTCAGAACGTTCTCCCTTTGCGATTCCTTCACTTAACCGGAGAGTTTTCAAGGAGTTGAATAATGGAATGCTGCGACTAAAAACTTTTTTTCCGGGCATGTACTAAGCAACATGAGCCACATGTCGAGGAAATCTGACAGGCATCGCGACGTTCCATCCACGAATGAGGCCCACAATGCGACACCAAAAGGTTACAAATAGGCCTGCACCTGCATCCTCAGACCTTTTTATAGCGGACTGGGGTCTATAGAAACCTCTATAATTCTAGCTGGAGCAGCCTAATTCCAGATAATGCAGAAATATGAAGGCTGTCATTTCAAAAGACTCAAGACACAGAGAAAATTTAAAGATTATCTCATATCGTACTTCGCCCAATACACAGTCGTGAAGTCTTTTGAACGGGTTCAGGTCTATGAAGCGTTCATTGAGATCGAAGATTCAAGACAAGGTCTTTTGAACCTCGAGAGCATTCTCACAGTGGCCACACGAGCGCGCATTCTTCGGCGCCTTGGTTCCAAGCGAGCTTTCTCTGCGATCGTGGGGGTTGCCTCACCTCTCGCCCCTATCACAGCTACACCTTCACTAGGGTGAACGGTCAAGGAATTACTCGATCCTGGCGTTCTGCTGAATAAGAGTACTGTCGCGGAGAGCATAGACGGCTCCCGAGTGGTGAGGGTGAATATCCGCGCGGAAGAGAGCGACTGAACAAGCTAAAACCCACGACGAGCCATTACCGTTTCCTTGAGCGATTTTCTTCCTAACCTTCTCTCACTGACGTACACCTTCATTCGCTGACGCTACAGAGTTCTCAAAGGAATCATCCATGGGAAAATTATAAATCCATCTCCTACAGAACGGCTTGAGACCCATCATTCATAATAAGAACGAAAAAATCAAAAATATTACGTTTGATTTTGTAAGTAATCCGAAAAAGCGGAAGGACTATTGTGCGTTCAAATTCCCGCCGTACATCTGTCACAAATGTTGACAAAGGGGACGGGGGACGATTCCACTTGGTTCTCGGAGTGCCTTCACTAAGAACTCTTTATGACTTTTCCACAAATGACAACATTTCTCTTCTTCACTGAATCCTACCCTTTCGTTTTCTCTCTATTCGCCCAATTTCAATAATTATCCGAATTTTTCAATGCGTCGCTTGATACGTGGCACATGAAAGTGTGGCTTGACATTATGACACGGCTTCCTGCGAAAGAAGAAATATGTTCTGGTGAATTACATGTAGATGGGAGGATTTGGTTTCTCATCGTAGCCTAAATCTAATCTTCCATCACTACGTCTGAAGAATTCATAATGAGCAAATAGGGCATATGTTATTAGTCTGGTGATGAACCTAATGCGACGAAGCATTACTAGTGAGACGGCGACCAACCATCCATGAATGAAATAAGGAAAAATGCTCTTCGAGATTGGTAGGGGTCCGCTTGAGCGAAAAAACGTTAAGACTATGCAGTAAACAAAACGAGCATAAATCAAATCAGGCAGTGAATATAAATGACATTATTGAAAAAGGGCGCCACTTATTATCTGAGATATGTGACGTTGTTGTGGAATGGATGGATAGCGATCCAGATGGGGCATTACTTTCAAGAGCCATAAGCGTTTTTTCAACGCCACAGGGCTGCAAGCCATCCATCTGAAATGCGGATCTAGTGTGCACTATCAGATTACTCTCAGGTGGATTCGAAGAAAACGGTCAAACGGCTCGGTAAAAAGCAAGGGCAAGACATCATGAGAAATGCTTGATTACTAGGCTAATTCCAGCACAGGGAGCCACCATTTTACCTTTTTATGCGCCCTACTTTTCACCGCATAAGGAACGTCACATTGGAAGAATTACTGATATTCATCGAATCTTCTCGGTTGCGCCGTGCAGACGAGCCCCACTAGGAATCTGAGCATGTTCAAAAATTTATAGACCCTATATATTACTGCTAGGGACCCCAAAGTCAATAGGAAAGAAGAGGGCACTGCCGTAACCCGTGACCTGGCGCCCTTCCTCGACCTCTGTAGGGTTTTGAGCTCCGATGGGGTCAGGGAGGGGATAGGTTGCGCATTCTATGCTAAAGTCTGCTTCTTGGGCGGTCGATCTCGCGCCTAGATCTAAGATCTAGGTAAGCCTTGTAGAACTTGCACCAATCGACACCGTCGGTCTAGGGGTCTGGAGAATTTGTCGTCAGGTTGTTTTGGCCCATGAAGGATCGTCTCAAGTGCTTTTCGACTTTTCAGGCTCTGAAGGCAAAGAGGCCGAAACGTACGCCTCATAAAAAGTACTGAAATCTAGGATAGGCTAAATCAAAACCGTATCCATCGACTTCCATGAAGAGATTAAGAGAAGATCGCTCTTGGAATGATTTATGGGCCCATGTGGGATAGTTAAGGAGTCAAGAAATGGCAACGAAATGGAGATTACTCCTATTTGGACTCGTAATGTTCACAGCTCTGTTACTTCAACATGACAAGCTCTATTCTCCATTTCCCCCTCCTCCTCCCCCCGCTACCGCTAGAGATATGTTTCTCACATAGAGATCTCAAGCGTAGCGAATAGAAGATCAAACCGCTCCCGCTTAGACACGAACCCTCGAGTATCCCAAACACTGTGCCGTGGCTTTAGCTGCTATAAGTGAAGCAAAATAGTGGATAGCGTTGAATGTTGGAATAGTGAAAGAGCAGCTTAACGCCATTCAGCAGGTTCCCTACCTTGAGAGATACCAAAGAGGCCGTAAAATGGATTTTACTACTTGTTCACTCTTTTATTTGTATTTATTACGTATTGTCAGTGGTCGTTCGGAAAACGTTCTTGTGAAGACCTGGACTAAGAGTGTAGGAAACCCTCTGGAGGCGAAGACGACTTATTTGTCTGTTGTTTCGGCTCTGAAACCGGATTTTGCTTCAGGCCCATTCATCTTCATGACTGACTATCTTGCCCTTCTGTTGGTTATCAAGGTTCTATTGCACTCTTGGGAAGCATGATGAAGGGACATCCACATTCAAACGGGCTAGAACATTAGAGAATTTTCAGTAAATGCTAGAGTAAAAGTGAAGTAAAAGCTTACTGTGCAAAGTTGAGGGAGAGGTGAGAGGTCGATCAGGTGCGCCCACACTGTGCCGTGGCTGCCGCTGCCACATCTATCTACGCCGCTTGTTATTTATTAATTAATTTATTTGTTTATTTGTCTATTTATGCGTGCAATTGTCGCGCCTAAAACGCCTATAAAGACAAATATAGAAACGCTGTGGGTAGTAAAGAGGACATTAGCTCCAGCTCTCTTATGGAACTATTAAAGGCACACCCCAAGCAGAAATCGTGTGAACGATTTCCTTCGGTCTGTAGGGTAGACGCTTATGGACCATTCCCAGATGTGGCATTCCCGTGGATGGAGATTACCTGATGAGAGCGCTAGGGCCTCGCAAAGTAAGCTGCTGAAGCTGCAGATTTTTTTCTCTCATCAGGCTGCTGTCTGCACCCTCTCATTTGCTGCGCTCTCTCACCTCGTACTCTCCTCACTGCGCATAGTCTCTCATCACCTTAGCACTGCTGGTTGAGAAGGTGAGCGAGCCCCTGACCCGAGCGCTCTAAACGGATTCTTTTCCTTTTTCCACTGCCAGCCCATTTCGCAGTAATACATTCGTATTCGTGTACAAGAATCACACCATTTTGATCCTGAGGCATGCCTTTAGAAACCAGAGGATGAAAAATTCAATAGCTCTATTCCCTGTCCTGTATTCATAGTAGAATCAGCACTAGAAATCAGTAGCACAACAAATTCGCGACGAGGAATGAGGAAAGGAAAGAAAACCGCTCGAAAACAGGGGTGATCACGAGTGGAATATGTTATGTGGCTCATTTGCAGCCATACCAATCTGAGCTCTAGGCCGGGGTTGCTCGTTAGGGCGGTTGTTATCATGCTCAAAACAAGCAAAAAATCTCCAATACAGATAGTAATGTACACTTTTGTTGGTATTGCCCAAACCTTTACATCTTACAAGGAAAGGATGGTAGGTCGAAGTGGCCGTTTGGATTGAGATGTGTACCACTTGATGCGTCTTTGAACGCTGATTCCAATTCTGTCTTCCGAATCTACTACACGATTGTATGAACGGAGTTATGAAGCAAAATAGGGGACGACGCAGGACTCAGTCAAACAAATCAGTCCCTTACCGTGTTTCTGTTTCCCACTTTTAGAGGAACAGCTAAACAGCTTTCGCTAGCCTATTAACTGAATTCCTAAAGAAAGCAACACAGCAATTACGATAGGAGACCGATCCTTCGACATTTTCAAGGTGAGTTGCGCTCACTGCTGTTGCGCTTTTGATTCATAACTCCGTTCATAGAATCGATTAGCATATTCGGTAGGCAGATTTGGAATCAGGGTTCAAAGACGCATCAATTGATACACATCTCATTTCAAGTGGAAACTTTGTCCTGGCATCCTTCCCTTGTAAGTAACAGGTGGCTTTTTCTTCGAAGGAGAAATTCGTCAGATCCAACTAAAAAATTGAAATTGAAGGCATCCCATGAGCTGTGAAAGGCTCACACCTGTAGGCCGATGTCAGACTTTGCAAATCGAGCGATTCGCTAGCGTCTGTGGCCGTCTGTGTCGCAGTCAGTGAAACACTCCATTAGTTGCTACAGCAACGAGACTCTGGTACGCCCCCCCCCATCTCGCGTCGTCTCGTGTCTGAGTTTCTGACCGTTCAGCGGAGATAGCGTTAGCGTTGATGAGGGCAACACCGAGGATTCGTATCAATGCGAAAATCCACGGGCAAGAAAGGGGTGCTTTTTACGGGTTCTAGGCCATTTCGTTTTCTGACCATCTCTAACTTAATTTTCAAGGGCTTCCGAGGGATGCCTTTTCATTGCAAGATCTGTCATTAATGTTACGGCATCGATCTAGTCAGGATCTAGACAAAGATCAAGATCAGACTCTGAGCACTCTGAGCATCGTGGATCTCTTTGCAGGCAAGATCCATGGCTAGTACAGCGGTCTTTCTAAGATCTCCACAATGCGGCAATTATGATGAGAAAGGGTCAACAAAAAGTGCTACCGAGTCCCCTCATGTTTACTTCGACTACGCTAACCTATTTTCCCTATTTTCACCATGGTCATGCAGCAGTTCCTTCCTGGTTCAGTCAATAAGGTCGCAGCTGAGGGCTTCAGAAGGGTTTTTCATCAACACGCGGAGTGTGTCAAATTGAAGTTTTCTTTTTCTCCAAATTTGTTTTTAGTGCGACTTGCTGTCGGCTTTCAACATGTCTCGGCGAGTGTTTTCACCGAATGCTCTTTGTGAGCATAAGAGTAGATAGCTCTGCTCACGACACTTAGGCCCTTCCTCCCTCGGGGGTCAGTTGATTAACAGCAGGCTTGTTTAGCAGGGTATGTACTAGCTCGAACATCGGCTGGCCCTAGTCTAGGCTAACACTCATCTGAAGGTGCCATAAATCTTAGATGCAGTGATCACGATGATTGAAGAAAGGGTCAACAATGCGTTGCGCAGAGCAAACGAATGGAAAGATTGGGGGAGGGGGATCGTATTTGTGCAAGCTGAGGAGCCCGCAGTTGTAGAAGATCGATTTTAATAGGGTTTTCCGACGGTTTTGGAGAGAACTGGAGAAAACTTCGATAAGGAACTGTGATTTAGACATGATCAGAACATCTGTCCTTTCTTCGGATCCATTACTCCGCTCCCATCCCCAGCACAATAGCAGTTTTGAAGGGAAAATATGATCGAAGTTGGGCAGTGTCGGCTGATTTCAGAACCATTTAGTGTAGGAACAGCCGTGACTGTGAGGATGGCAGTCGAAAATGGGGAGAGGTGGAATCGGGAAATTCCATTGGGGCTGATGATGTTGGAGGGGGTTCGTATTGAGAGCTCTAGAGGAGGAGAGGAGGGTCGCCATATTTTAGAATTAGGAACAACGGCGGTTGACAACGGCTGGAGTGTGTTGCTGTTTTGATGATCACCTTGAATGTCATTGTGGAACAAAGTTAAGTGGTGGCGCTCTTACCTTCCCCCCCCCCCACCACGTACTCTAAGTGGCAGTCCCACCACTAGCTCACCCGTACGCCCGCTCACCCTGAGCTAGCACAAATGGCAATCAATGACGTCATAAAAACCCCACCGCTCCACAGATTGTGATCACTGCCTTCAATGGGCTTCTAATATGTCGGCATTTAATTTAAATTCTACATCAATTCTGAATATCTTATCCCGCGCCTCTACGGTCTATCTGTTACTTTGGCCGTTATGACGAAAACCAGATCCTGATAACCAGCACAACGAGAGAGCAAAGTATGTGACTCAAGCTCCTTCACCAAAATGAAGAAAATTCCATCAACTAGATAATTAATTTAAACATAATAATATCGGCGTTAGACCTTCGAGCATGCGACAAAATTTCATCAACTGTTTTTTACTTCTCACTTTCAAAGTAATATAAGAGTTGTAGAAGTGCTAACTTCAAAAGGTCTGAAAATCTATTCAATTTCTACGAAAAACTCAGGGCTGTTTCAAGAAAAAGTGGCCATCACGTTTTTTCCGCCATCAAGATACCCGGTTACGGTAAGCAGCTTTCGACTCGATAGACAGTCATGGCTTCGAAATCTAATCATCATACCACATGGATTGCCACCGTGAATTCCTTTTTTTCCTAAATTTCCCTCTGATAACGAGGAAGAACACAGGAAAACCACACGCAAGGATATGGGCTCCAGACTGCTGTATAAGGAGAAGATTCGCGGTGGAGTTGGAGTGTGCCCTTATGTACTTAATTTCTACTTAGCCCTAGGATTACTTGGTCCCAGGTTGTCTTAGATAAGCCAGAACGGGAAAAACCGAGATTAGTGGATATTTTGAAGTACTATTTAACGAAGCTATTTATGTATGGGTATGGATGTCGACGATTCGCACATTGTTCTTTCGTATATTCCTTCAATCACTTCTGTTTGTGGATTGACAACTAAGACTGGATTGACAAGCCAATCTCAGGCATTGACTGGTTGCAAAATATGTCACTTTTTGTATTTTTTCTTCCAGAACTAACGGCAAAAATATTCATGGGCATCATGTGAGAGAGTTAACGGATTGGTTCATCTGAGAATGCGCACCGCATTCTTTCCATTCAGAATCGTAGCGACATTTTGACCGTGAGAAAGCCTAGACAGTGACTTCTAGACGCCAGCTAATGTAGAAGAACGTTTTATCCCGCCAAGTGGTCTGACATTACGCGATCATGGAAGGATAGAGGGCTTCTGGCTTAGAAGGCGTACGGTCAAGGACCTGACACTCTGAACCGTGCGCTTGGTAACAGCCACTATATTCACAGCCACTATACTCACATGAAAACGAGAAAGGAAAAGAACTACGTAGCTGAAAGTTCGTCATCCAGGTCGCTTTGAAAATGGTTCAATTCAGATGGTAAACTTCGCTTTATTTCTTCCCCTTGGGTGAAAACTTTCATTAGCTGCATAGAGTGCATAAACGGGAAAATATGCTGATAGATGCCCTAGAAGATCTTTCACAGGAAGCCTCAGTGTATTAAATCATTATCATTTTGAGATAGTAATACATTTTCCCGGGATATTTCGAAGAAGAAGAGAAGCGAGAAAAATAGCGAAATTCAAAGGTGATCAACTTGTTGACGGGATAAACGCGAACAATTTTCTCTTAACAACCTTCATTAGAGAGAGAGAGCACTGATGCGGGGTTGACAGCTCAAGTGTTTGACTGAGAAGAGCTGATTAGCGAGCATGGCTTCGTTTCGTTTACTGCTTCCAAATCCCCCTTGTTTAATCTGTCAATCAGTGTTATGCGATGTAGTAAGCGTACAGTTACATATGTTTAGAATTTGCGAGATAAATTTTATGAAAAAAAATCTGACTTGAAAAATATATCGGGTCACACCTGCCTTGCTAGCGAATCCTGAATCCTTCGAGGGTCTCTGGTAAAAAAGGAAAGGACTGAGTGCATGAAGAAACGCTGCTGGTCCGTTCATCAAAGATATGCTCCAGGATCAAACTGGTGTGGTTCTTGCACACAAATGCGAATATATTGGTACAAAACGGCCGGCAGTAAAGAAAAAAGGAAAAGTATTCGTGAAACGCTCAGTTGGGAGGCTCAAGGCTCACCTATGCTAAGGCAATGATAAACTGAGCGCGGAGAGAGGCGAGAGATGAGAAAGACAACAGCATGATAGAAGAAAAAGGAATCGCTGCTGCTGCAGCTCACTTTGCAAGGCCCTAGCGTTCTTGTTGGGTGGTTTCCGTGCACGGGAATGCCACTTCTGAAGTTGTCCTACAGAAGTCTATCCTGCAGACTGAAGGTTATCGTTCACACGACATCTGCATGGATTGCGCCTTCAACACTTTACAATGAAAAGGTTGAGAAGTAAGAAATGACAGAAAGCAATGAGAAAATGGTTTGCTCGAATGAATTGGTTTGCTTTGTAAACAAACAACGTTAGAAATCTTTGGAAACTTTCGAGGGTTTTGGATTTTAATCCTGGGCATCTACGTTTCTGAGATTTTGGTATTTTCATATCTCCCACACCCCTCACAAAGTTTTCTTGGAAGAATTATAACTGAACATGAACATCCATTTTTATCTTTTCCGTTTTCTTTCTTGAGACACGAGTTGAAGTCCCGAAATCCTTCATGCAGAAAATGAGGCCCGAAAGCCTCAAGTAAATGTTTTGAGGAGCATCAAGCAAGAGCTTAAAGGTTCAAGGCAGAATGACGATGCAACTTTTGAGTAAAGAAGCACAACAACTGAATGGCAGCAGTAGAAAAACATGAAAAGAATGAAGGAAAACAGGAAAGAATAGCAATGTTTGAATAAAAATCACCTAAAAATGATTCACCTGCCTCTCCATCCACCTATTCATTGCTATTTCGTCAAATTCCAGCTCTCGAAACTCTCAAGAATTTAAGGAAGAAGGGAGTAGGCATTTTTAAATGTTCCCTTAACTTAATTGGTTGAAACAACTGATCAAGACGAATCAGTATTTATTCACATGTTGGGCAAAGAGGCAGGTTGTTTAGCCCAATGCTACATAGAGCACCAATAATAGGTATGTGGGACCTTTTATCTACAATCTGTGATCACAAGTCCCACTTATGAGCAAATCCAATTTTAAACGGCTAAAACTATTTTGGTCACAAAATTACCTAAAATTATCCGGAACATGGTAGATACGCGTGACCAATGGAGTAAATAATTCAGTTTCTATTGTTGTACCCTCATATTTTTCCGAACACTTTAATAACGCAAGGCGCCTTATATGAAAAGTTGCACTTTTTAAAAATTAATAATGCGTCACAAAAGTTCGTAAACCGTCAAGTTAATGTCAAAATTATTTTTGAGATCAAAAAAATATCTTGCAAGTGAACTGGCTGCACCATCTTACAGTAATTGTACTAATTATCATACCAAAATTAGCCTTTGTCCATCAAAATTCAAGAGCTTGCAACTACGGTAGGTGTGACGTACCCACGCACTTCTACTCAGGGATAAGGTCACATTCCCTTTAGCTGAGAACTCGTGCCTACCTGAACTAGGCATTTATTTAGGAAAGTGCTCCATAAAGAGAGTTCTCCCACGGAAGGTTCACAAGGGTAAAAATAGGTTCTTAATCAAGGTTGCGTATTGCTGTGAAAGGTCCTGTAGAGGGGGATGGGGAAACAAGATATATCCCGCGCGCGCAGCTATCGCTGGTTCATTCCAATTAGATCAACGCAAAAGGTTATGGCTTCGGGGAGTGGAGAAAATTTTTTCCTGGTGACTATTCAGGTTGAGATGTACAATCTCTCCGAGTAACGCTAGTTCGATT
>KZ345621.1:0-25934 GCA_002352805.1 Teladorsagia circumcincta
AGCGATTCGCTAGCGAATCGCTCGATTCGCAAAGTCTGACATCGCCCTTAAGCAGGGTCACCGTCATTTCATAGTGCATCGCGGCAAACTCCGCTCAGCTCAGTGGAATAGCACTCTCCCATTCGACTCCTTTCCTCAGCCCATACTCATCCACTTTTTTCCAGCCTCTGGGCCCTCATTGAACCTGCCTATAACAGTAAGCGGCAAACTCCGCCCACTTCGGCGCAGGCCTCACCCTCCAATACTCGCTGAGCTCTCTTCCATTGTCGAACCCCCGCACTTTTTTCGCCGTCTTCAAGACTTTTTGGAACCGAATCACGAAGTTTTGCGGCAAACTCCGCCCACCTCGGTGCATGCCTCGCCCATAATTAGAATTTCTCTTCCTTTATTTAGCCGGCCCCTATCCAACTTTTTCGGGGTCTGAAACTTTCTGGAACCGAGCTATAAGTTCGAGACAAATTCCGCCCGCATTAGTGCACGCCCCACCCAGCAAAAGCAGTGACCTCCCTTTCGTAGTCACACTCAATTCATTTTTCCCCAGCCTGCAGGACTTCTTGGAACCGAGCTATAATGCTTCGTGAATAACCCAATCCACATTGATGCACGCAACTCCCACCTATAGATGCTGACTTCAGATCCGTAGCCGAACTCTACAGTCTTTTTTTTTCGGACTCCTGGACTTCTTGGAGCCGAGTTGTAAGTTCGGAAGTAAACTCCGCTCACTTTTTTGCGCGCCCACCCCCCCCCATTGAGCTTTAGCCTCCCCTCCTTCTTTGACCACTAACCACCTTTTTTCCACTCTCCAAGACTTCTCGGAGCCGAATTATGAGGACCTGTAGAAATGCTGTCCAATTCAGGGCACGCTCCGCCCATTGCAAGCGGTCCCCCGCTCACGTAATGTATGCAGGGAACACCCTAGACATTGCTTGCCTTAACCAATTTTTTATGCTCTGTATGCCTTCTGCAAAACGAGTTATGGATTTTTCAACAAGCGCTGCTTTTTTAGAGGACGCCCCGCCAACTCGGGGTGGGTCTCCATGATTTAATCTGGCTTATCAATGCACACCTGTACCCTCTTTTTGCCCGGTCTCGAGATTGTTTTATCGCTGAAGTTGAAATCTTGGTCGCAAGTAAAGCTCATTTCGATGCACGCTACGCCCACTGTAGGCGGGCTCCGCTTAGCTGCTGTCTGTTTTGTACTTCGCGAGACCTTGCCCACCCATCCCACACTTTAGACGGTCTCTACAGGCGGATCCCCAGGAGCTAGCGAATTTCAGGACAGCCATACAAAACGACAGACGACAGACGAAGCGTATCATAGTAAATAGGATACTTCCCCGCCCTCTTCTGTACCATCGCGCCCTCCGCTCGACGGTCGCTCGAAAGGAAAAACTTGCTAAGTAGAAGCGTGTCGACTTGTTTACCACCAAATACTATGGGAAATAAACATGACGGTGAGAGTAATGGTCCTGAGGGAGAGGGGTGTCGCATTTGTGGGTAACTACCCCCCGCGCGTGGTCATAGGGGTCGTACATATTTAAAATATTTCCCAACGTCGCGGTTGACCCTGATTGAGAACACCTTCAAACCCTGGTTGAGAACACCTTCAAACACATTACCACAAAAGCATCAGAAGGATTGGCGATAGCCATTACAGGATGGGGTATTGGGCATTGCTTATCCTCTAGGGGAACGAAAGACAAAAGAAAACAATTTCTTACTTTTGAAAACTTTATTCTTTTTTCTGCGTTCTCGACGTCATCTCTTTTTAATTGAGCACACTTTTAAAATAAGTAGCTTCTTTCGAGAGATCGATGAACGCTTAATAAACATTGACGATGAGATCGTAAGTGAAAATCTAGAAGAATGAAAGATCTATTCCACTGAAGGTCAAGAGTCGTCAGTACTCATCCCGAATGAATGTGTAGTACTTGACGCTATTGCACAGCACCAATGAGATTGCCATTCCAACTGCCTAGAAAGTCAAGAAATTAATAAACCTCCCTTAGAGAGTAGCAAAGTCAAAACATTGAACAGTAATCAACAATCGATAGGTTATCAAAACAGTACCATAAGAGCAGCGAAACCGAAACCGACACCAGCAAAAATGAAAGTCTGCTCGTCTAGCCAATCAAGCAGCTTTTCGTGACATCCCTGAACGGTCTCCTTCAGTTTTGAACGATCAAAGACAACTCGATCTTCATTTGCTGGAAATCGGCCCTCGTGAAATCCACTGTACCTAGTCTCAAATTACGGTAAATATAAAAAATAGTCACAATTACTGATCAAAAGGTCCTAAAAAGGTCATAATGCTAAATAGGAAGTAGTTTTCCAGCAACCTACGGGGAGGGGTCGCGAAGGAACCGAAAGTTTAAGAGTAGTCAAAATTAAGAGTAGTCAAAACTTGAGGGACAGCCGTTGAAAACACCAAACACCCACTTTGGCTAGTCCCTCCATCTCTCTAAGGCCAATGTCAGACTACGCGAATCGCTCGATTCGCATCGCGCGAATCGCTAACGAATTGCTCGATTCGTGTCGCGCGAATCGCTAGCGAATTCGCAAAGTCTGACATCGGCCTAAGATGGAAGATGGATGGTGGCCTTGCGACATTACAGTTTGGGGTTACCGATCCTGATGCGGAAGGAAAGTTTATGTGATTAGGGTATCAGAGGCCCAAATGACTACAACATCCATAAATGTAGGGATGGAAAATCAATACCGATGAATTTCTTTAGCTACATCGGAGTCTTCAGAGAAGGGACACTTCCGTGAGGAAATATTTGGTGGTTAGTAGAATTAGTGGACACATACAAGCAAGAAATAGCTCACAACATTATGTACGGAACTGGCGAATGCCTGTGAATCGTACGCGTAGGTGGTGCACATTGGGTCGATGGGAGCGGGAGCCCATGCGCGTCCAACTTGCGCCTGGCGACAGCACGACGGCGGCACGAACGACCGTGTACCGCGATCGGTGTTAGTGATGAACCAGAACGAGCCATAGTAATCACGAGCACCTTCGCCACCGCAACACTGTTGCTATAACACAAAAACACTGCAAATCTTGACATAAACTACAAATGGAAGTAAGCGATGAAGAAATCGATCATCCATCAATACTGTGAGAGAGGAACTGAGACCAAGCCTTGTCAATATCCCTTCTGCACTCAATTGTACGTTTCGCAAGTCGATTCGGTGCAACCAAATTTTGACCAATGTTGATTTTGAACCCAACAAGATTTCACCCATGTCCTACGCATGTTTGTCAAGTGAATCAATCCAAGATCCAGAAGAACCAGGATAGCTATCAAATTCTGAGGAGCTTCGCAATGGATCAGCCTTCAAAGGCAAAGGTCGGGAGTAGGGGACAAACCAATCTCTCTCATCACCTGTGTGCCCACCCACAGAGACGCTACCACGCTCAGAATCCCAAACGGGGCGCGGTAATAAAGCTCCAAGGGATGCATTGTTCGCTACCGCCGCCTGGCGGCGCTATGCCCACCCACCTCTGGAAGTGATACGTGGCGAGCATAACGTGTGAAATCAGCTAAGTTGATTGTCGTATCAACTGATGGAACGGGTGACATGCCGGCAAACTCGTTTGGACATGCCTCTTTCCCAAGCCAGTCTCCCTTGCTGCTAGTGGGGAAGGGGTTAACGGGCTTGTTACTTTTATCGTTTTTTTTCTCAACCGTCACTCCATTTAGCATCTCTGCGCTCATTTTCAAGCACCGCTATACCCTAAATTGAGCCCGACCTTTGCCTTTAAGTTTGCTAAAATTCTCTGGCGTTATGGCTCCAGCCGTCCTCGGACGCAACGGGCGACATGTAAATAACACAATGTAAATAACAGCATGCTATCGACACATCGTACATACGTCACACTTAGTTTCCGGGAGAGTCATCAAAAAATCGTCATTCCGTAAATGCTGAGATAAATTTCAGCAACTGGAGTGAACAATTGAACATGAACACCACGACGAGAACTCGAAGACTGCTCCTTACAAGCGCGAAATTTGTGGCGCGAGCAGCAATACATGAACCACTCATTATCAAGAAAATCACATCACTCACAGTTGTATAGAGACACACAGACAAAGCACTTGATCTACGCTAGACAGTCTTCTCTAAAGAATATATCAACAAAAGGTGGTAGTAGTGTTACTCATACAATTTGTTGTTGAAGTACTTCTTCCTGGTGTGCAAGTGTATCTCAAAGCGTAGTCCATGAAGAGGGATAGCCTGAGACTCTTCTACTCTATGCCGTCTCATCTATCCTAGCTATCATTAGCAAATCTGGGATACCACTACTCACAGCCGTATGCCTCCACATCTTGTTCGGAGCAGCTTGTTGGCAACGAGCCAGACTTCTTGCTACAGGATTTAGAGCCGAAGCTCCAATTATCTGACGACAGCAAGATAAAGGCACCAGAGGTGGGTCATCGTGTTCATAGGAGGGATCCGAAGCTACTAAAGCCATCCAACGGCTAGCCAAATAGTCGTCGCTTGATGAAACACCGCAGCATTCTTCCTGAAAAAGCGTTTACAGGTCTCATCAAATTGGAGCCAGTGGGGTACTATTAGTGGACAAGTTTTTTTTTAAAAGGTCTAACAATAAGAACGAAGTTTCAGCGTACCCAAGCGCCGATTACAACAAACTTCAAGTATGTAAAGAATAAAATCGAGCAAACTGCAGCAGCAGTTCTTATCAGAGGATTGTGCATTGCAATGCTGAATCTACATTTACTCTGACGTATCATCTGGTTTCCAGAGAGAAAAGTGGAGGAATTTTTTTCTTCGAATACAGTACTAATAAAAAACCACTCTTACATTTCGTCACTCTTGGAAATGAGAACGATAAACGGTAAACTCACATGAAATTGGAGCTTGTCGATCATGGCGGTGACCTTGCGATTGTCCTCTATTTCCATCGACACTCCATATGTAAAAGAGACGAGGCTCTTCAGATTCTCGCCAAACTTTGAATCCGCAGAAGTGAGCTGCATATTACAGAATCGATTAGGTTCACGTGTTTCAGATATTTTTGGGAATCAGTAGCATCCGCGTTGTTAGTTCTCCAGACGATAGTGGTATCCTGAGATAACATCGCTCGGTGGCGCTATGTCACGTCCGGATGGTCAACACTGACCACAGCAAAGAAGCGACGACATGGACGGAAGTGTCTGAGGCAAATCGACTGCAATCCTTCAACAACGTAGACAATCACAAACAACAACAATTGTTAGTACAAGACAACATGGGTAAACCATTCAATAGGGAATGACCTCCCTTTCCATATGATCGCATCCCACGAGAAATCTCGCAAGTGATCAGAGTCAAGCCGGGAATCATGAACAGGCGTAGAGCCTTCATGGGAAAGCAGTGGTTTTTTTGAAGTTGGACCTGTTGAGTCGAGAACAGTACAGATGGGATCGTTTGTTGGCAGCAATGAAATAGACGACGAGGTTTCGTCGATGAGAGGAGAGTGTAGGTACGACGAAGTAATGCGGTGCGTTGAAGCGAAGGTAGGCAAAGAACGTTACCCTGTCAATGACGGTGAACAGGCTTACGTGACTATTTATGAAGGGGATCCCGTAAAACAACAATTGGGAACGACTGCGTGCGGAGTTCATAGGAGAGCACACATACCACACAACTGACGATCGGCACGTGTATCTGCCATGTGTGGCCAGACGTAAAGCAACAGTCCCAGCAGGGTTTTTACTTCGACACTAAGGTATGGAGCGATGCGGTAGCTCTAGTCAAAAACATAAGAAAAATGACTGAACAAAAAACTCACGTTATAAAGCCGCTAGAGAACGAGCTGAACTATCTTGAGGTGGACATGGTGAGCTGCAATCTCCTGTGCAGATTCCGATCACGCCCATTTCACTTCACGATTCAGCTCCTTTTCTAGCGGGCTTCCAAGGTGAGTTTTTTGTTCAGTCATGCTTATGTTCTTAGCTAAGGCTAATGCATCGTTCTACATCATTAGTGCCGGAGGTAAAACTCCGCTGGAGCTCTTGCTTTAAGCTATGGTTAACCACAACACAGTTCTCTCAACGCCGGAAAATGAAAAACTCAAGCTTAGACTTGATCTCATCTGATTTTTTATGAGTCTCAGGGAATTTGGAAAAAACAACCTGAGGCGCTCATCCGGTGAGGGGTGGGGGCATTGTGATGCAAGGTCAAGTTGCTGCCCTCACCCCCAACCCCCTAGACTGGCTACACCCCCCTGGCTAACGAGTCCCTCGCTTAGTGGAACCCGTGCGCCAGGGGGAGTGTAGCCAGTCTAGGAGGGTGGGGTGAGGGCAGCCACTTCATGCTCCCCTTACTGGATGAGCGCCCAACCACAATTGCAGTATCTCATGAATCCCGTAATTCTAGACCAAACTTCACAATGCCAAATCAGCATTTTTCGTTGTTTTGAGTCAGGTGCTCCTTTCAGAACAGCGCACACCAAGTAGAACATATATCGTGCAATCAAGTTATAAACACTTACATAAAACTGCACTGTGTCGAGAAGTGGCTTCACCCATGCATCACGATTGTAACGATTATGCGTCATGTTCTTGATGTAGACGGTGAGTCGGCCTTGCGCAAACTACAGACAGATTAGTATGTAAGTATCACTCCACTCGCCACAAAAAGCAACATAACTGTTTTAATGAATGCATGGTATTTAATTAGTGACACTAATAGCTAACAGAAACTCGACAAATTGTTGCAGTAGTAATATGTATGTTGCCAAATACTGCGAAAGGACTATCGAACTCAGTCAGTCGACTGAAGACTTCGATGTTCAAAATGAAGCAGGGGTCGCTCGAAAACGGAACCCTTAGCAAGCTGAGCTGAAAAGCGGGAGCACCTTCCATGGTGATTCATGAGTAACCATAGAAGGGTCACCGCGCTTTCAACAAGCCAATTGCTAAAGGCAACATGGATCCCTTCCCCGCTCAAAATCGGATAGGAAGTCGATCGCGGGAATGCAGAGGCACAGGGGCTACACCGAATGACTATCCGGTAGCGGTTTCCAAGGCATTACTGGAACGCTAAATAGACTAGAATGGAAGCGATATCTTATACAGCAATCGCCAAGTACGCTCCTTGCCTTGCAACCAAAGTACACCGTCGTTCGCACTTTACAGATACATAAAAGTCTCCCTTTCGCGATCCTCCACCACCAGTAGCAGCTTCTGAATAAGTCCCCACACGCCCCCTCTCAAGCCATCCACCACCCTCCCACCATGGCCGTTTCTATAGGATCTCATGCTGACGCTAGCCGACCCACTCCAACCTCACCCACTTTTCCCTCTAAAACGGCATTGAGCGAGGTTGGCGGGGTGGGAAGAGGAGGGAATGGATGGCACATCAGGCTAAAGAAACCGACGGCTCTAATTCTGTCTATTTCATCTATTCAGGCTTATTTCGTGAAGTTTTCATCACACATGTGAGGACCGTCAAAAGCGACCCCTCACCTAACAGTGACGACCCATCCAATTTTTCAATGAATACGACCACGCTGTCTAAAATGACGCTTGCAAACAAACGCATAGGTCAAGCACCACGCAGCGAACGACGAATCGCTAATGGCCGTAACGCCCCTGTGTCCCCGCGCCTCTGACGACGATGGGCCTCCTGACTGAATCCGAAGGCTCAGTCGAAGCATGGAGCATCTGACTCTTCGCAGGAGGTAAAGCTATTGTGCAGCCGAATTCCCATGTTTCAAAATACGTGGAAGTCTTACATATAAAAACTGAAACCCTTTGAAGCGCTCACCTTATTTCTGTACACCAGCGCCAACGTTCCTATACTGACATCGGCCAAAAACAGGAAGAATAAGCATACCATAAACTAGAAAAGCACACTTATACCACTTATGATAAATCGAAACCAAGTTTCCTGAGGCACCGTAACTGGCGTGAGGCATAAACGAAAACATTCTATCTCACTTCAGGAGGTTCGAAACTAGGAACTGTGCTAATAGCAAACGAGCAAGGCAATTTGCTAGAACTCACGCCTACTAAGAGACATCGCATTCGTTGCACAGCACCACAACATCCAATGAAACCAATGAACAGCGACGATGCCCCAGCGACTATCGCAATGTATGATGCGAATATCTGGAAATAGAGTTAATTTACTGTGAGGGAGTGGGACAGAGGTTACACTCTGCTGAAACCCCAGCACGTTATGTAGGACCGAGTCTTATTTTATGGACCAAATCGACACTCTCCGACTATGGAGGTAGGGTGATTATGATCTTACCAAGGAGGTCTTTTACCCCGCTTCCCATGCTTTTTCAAAATGTTTTTCTGCATTATTCAGAAACACGTGCAAGGAACATGAAACTAAGCATCATTTTTCCTGAGCGGCCCTCTGAATACCAGGAAAAGGATGGATGTTTTGTTCACGCCTCGACTCCTCATGGTGAAGAATTTCTGATTGACCCCCGCAGAATGTCCAAAATGATACCCGCGGCTTGCAATAGATGCCATAAAGCCGTCAGAACCCGCATGAGTAACATAAGCAACCCCTACTATGTAGTAGGTTTTTGCTAATTTTTGTATCAAAGGTGTGACCCTTGAGCTTTGTTGACATCTGCTCTGGCATTCAGAAGGCCATTCAGGAAAAAATGGACCATAGTTCTGTATTCAATGCTTGCCCCCACCCCATATAATGCTAAAAATCGTTTTTGAAAAGCGGGGCACGACCCGAGGACCTTCCTGGTTAAGACAGCCGAAGCTATGTAGATAACTACCAATAAAACTCGAAAGTGAGCCTAGCAAAAGATCTGATTGCTGGTACTCTAGATATACCTAGAATAATTGAAAAAGTGACTCTCATGAGATAGAGACTTGAAGCGCTAGAGTCACTTAACAACAATGTTTCGTCAGGCAACAAGAGAAGTTTATAGTTACCAGAAGAGGAATTTTCGTTGCGCCCCAGAATGAACTGCGGTGAACTTGTAATAATTGATTAATAATAGGAATATTCGAAAGAACTAGTCCAAAAACTCGCCAGCAATGGATCATCCTCAGAGAAATCCACCAGATGTAAAATATAATTCCGCTTCGGATCCAACAACATCCATAGACCGATGAATAATAATGATAATCCAGATACCTTAAGATAGGATGGAAATACAAGAAAAGTTCCTGATTATTGACTTTTCCACTATACCAAATTTTGAAGCAATAGACTTTGATTTGGAGTCATTTTTAGTGGTCCTCTATGCAGGATGGGCACTGCAAGAAATGGACACAAGGACGAACCATTAAAGCAAATTGATTCGACCAAGGATTCTCGGTAAAACAGACTTCTTGAGCGGTAGCTTCCAACCTTCCATGGCGCAATCCGCTCCTCACAGCAGGCCAAGCTCCATCTCCTATCTCCCCAATCCGGGGTTCCTTGACTCTGGGCAACGGCGCCATCGCTAATGTGTGAAGTAAACCGGATCAGTTTACTTAATCACTCAGTGCTATGTGTGTAATAAATTTCATATAGTTCACTAGCAATCAATTAAAACTCCGAAAGATATTTTTATGAAAGGAGACCTTTCATTTCATAAGAAGACACCACACGAGGGAGGAATAGTCGAGGGATCAGGAATCATACTCATCTTTGCAATCCTGCGGCCGCGGGTTCGATCCCTGCTGAGACTTAATAATACCCTGCAAAAAAAGCAGTGATCCTAGTACCAGCGCTAAGCCCAGGTTGAAAAGCTGGCCGGTAAAGAACCCAGTCATACCAACCATGTCTAAAGTCGCAAAAGGATCATTGCTATGCTAGGACGTCACCCGGAAGTGGCGCGCAGTTGCTGCCTGGGTTCTCTGATCAGTATGGGAAGTCTACCAGGGACTGAGCGACCTCCGCTAAAGAAACTAGTTCAATTGTGATTCTAAGCCCTCTACTGCTGTTGCAGGTCATTGAACGGATCTGTAGAAACTGCTCTGTAGGAACTAGGTTTCTCATGTCAACTTTTTCACTTCCATCAACTAAAAAATATCTCACCCAGAATAATAGTGTATAGATAATCAATGCAATTTTCGCTCCATCTCCACCCGATCGTTGTATAGTCATTCTAAACAAGAGGAATGTAAAAACGGATTTCTCTGATTCCAGAAGTGTTCAAGACAAATTTTGCTTAGAGCAGCGTTCGAAGAAGTAACGCTTAAAAGAAAGAGCAGCTCAATGCCGGCGTTCACGATGAAAAAGCAGCTAATTAGAAGTCGACTAAGGTGATTAGTGCGCACGGGTGAAGGAAAAACCATGAGAAACAGCCCAGAACCCAGAAATGGGACCCCTTCTTAATTTTCGCGTAACGCGATTCTCGTTTGTGCTGCCCTCCTCAACGCTAACGCTTTTTCTGCCAAATGGTCAGAGTCAGACGACGAGGAGGTAGGTGAGCAGTGACGCGGGTATATTCCCGCTAAACCGCTGGAGACATACCTTCGCTGCGAAACGCGCATCGTCCCCAATCCTTACGGAGCCCGACTGCTTTGGCAAAAGTTTCGAGTTTGGTTACGGAAAAACCCAAGGGCCAGAAAAAGTGGGTGAAGGTATGCTTTGATTTGATAAGTCGGATTAGGGAAACCTGCTCGCGGTGGGCGGTCCGTCGTCTAAATGGGGGAAGCCTAATGGAAAAAATCATAGCTCGATTAGAAGAAAGCCCACGGAGCAGAAAAAAATCGATTCAGGAGATCAATATAGAAGGTGTACTCGTCATGAATGAACTATGGGCAGGCTTCTACATAGTTCAGTCATGCCGAGAACCTCAAGTAAGGAGTGTTTGTTACAAATTTCTATAATTCAGTTCCAAGAAGTCCATGGACCGCAAAAAAAAAGGTGGGTAAAGTCCGACAATGGAAGGGAGGTGAACATCTGTAGGTGGGTGGGGCGTGCACTGGAGTGGGCGGAGTTATCCTCGAAACATTATAACTCTGTCTCAAGTGGTCCTGGAACAAGGGAACAAGTGATCAGAGTCCGACAGTGGAAGGGAGGTCAGAAGCTATAGGTGGCTGGCACGTGCACCGGTGTGTGCAGAGTTGCCCACGATACATCATAGTTCCGTTCAAAGAAGGCCTAAAAGATGGGAACAAGTTTTCGAAGCTTATAAAGGACGCAGGAAAGGAGCTCAAATGTTTTGGTGGGTGGCACCGAGGTGGACGGAATTTGTCACAAAGCACTATGAAATATCGAGACCCTGTTTCATATCACTGCGGCCCCGTAGGCAAATACGTGTGCAGATAAACTGACAATTCTATAGTTTGCAAATTTCCCTTTGACCAACGGTGGTGTCGTGGTAAGTGACACCGTTTATTAGCGAACTGTCCACGATCAAATCAGTGGTTGACTCTTCCTCAGACCTACCGAGCTTCCCAACAATTCTGCGGTGGTATGGAATAGTGCGTCGTAAATTCTCGATTTTGGCTCTAAACACTACAAAAAATCCCACTTCCAAACCTTTTCTCTTTCGCCTGCTCCCACTTCTTCCCCAGTTTCTAAACTGTCTTTGAGCCGATTTTTTTGTTCGGCTGCAAATCCCACCCACTTTGTGCATGCCCCACCCACCAATAAAACTGACTTTCCCCTTTGACGACCTCTATCCACTTTTTCACGGTCTACAGCTTCATAAGTCTGGCTAGAAAGTCCGTCCATTCTGGTGCATGCCTCGCTCATCAAAGGAGCATGACCTCCATCCCTTCGTCAACCTCAGTCCACTTTTTTCCCGATATCTGGTGCTTCCTGGAACAGAGGCGTATGTTTGGCAACAAACTCCGCCCCGTTTGTGCGTGCCCTGTCCATCCATAAGGATAGGCTTTCATCTCTTCACCAATCTCCTAGCACTTTTGCCGATCTCCATGACTTCCCGGAACCAAGTTACGAAGTTCGTAGGATAACTTCGCCCACTTCAATGCATGCCACGCCCGTCAACAGGGACTGACTTCCATCCATTCGCCGATCTCTACCCCCTTATTTCCTACTCTTTGAGACTTCATGGAAGCGAATTATAATGTTTTCTGGATAAGTGCCCACATTATTACACGATCCACCCACCAATTGCAGTTAGCCCTTTTCTTTCGCCAACCCCTATCCACTTCTTTTCCGGTCTCCAGGACTTCTTGGAACCGAGTTATAGGTTGGTGACAAACCCCGCCCACTGAGATGCGGGCAACGCCCATCACTAACATTTAGCGCCCCCTTCATCTCTAATCCCTATCAACCTTTTTCCTGTATTCTATACCTTCTCGGAACCGAATCATAACGACTTCTGGAAAGTGCATTCACTTAAGGACACGCTCCACCCATTGCGTGGAGGCGGGGCTCTGCGTACATCATATGTGCTGGAAACACCTACGACATTGCTTCCTTACACCACTTTTATTTCTGTTCTTTAGACTTGCTCGTACCCGAGTTATGAATTTTTTTCTATGCACAGCTTTTTTGAAGGACGTCCGCCCACCAAAGGTGGGCTTCGCTACTTCGATTTTGCCTACCAATTCACATCTTTACTCATTTTTCCACGGTCTATAGGTTGTTTTGGAATAGAATTTGGAATTCTCGTCTTCAATTTTTTTTATTCCGACGCAGGCCGCGCCCACCGAGGGAGGGGCTCCGTTGAGCTGTTGTATGTTTTATACTTCTGGAGGCATGATCCACTCATCCCACACTTGATTCGACGTCTCCAGGCAGATCTCCAGGAGCTAGGGGATTTCGTGGCGGACACCGTGACAGAACGACAGGCGAAACGCTTCACATATGGTGGGAATTCCACGAAAGTAGCGTAAAATAGACAACTCTGGTGAAATTGCGCCTACATTACACCTACATATTCCCCCCCCCACTAGCTTGACGGCTGTTTTGGAAGGAGAAAGTGGGCGGAGTTGGAGCGCGTCGACTGGACTCACTATCAGAATAAAATGCTATAGAAACAGCCATGATGAGGAGAGTGGTAGTCGGAGAAGGGGAGAGGGGTCGTATTGGAGGAACCTGAGATTGATGCTGGTAGGGGTCGCATCGAAACCCCCTAACGGGAGTGGGTTTCGTAAAATTTCTGGAAAAGTGCGAACGCGACGGTCTGCTATTTGTCTTAAGATATTTTGCAATTGCTATAGTACCCTTTGACAACGGGTGATGCATAGGTGTACCAGCAGTAGTCAGAGATGAGGAACATTCAACCCCTCCAACTTCAGAAGACCTAAACCTTCCATGGTCCCTATATTATTACAGATCATGAAAATGTTTGCGTTCATATTCATTTTTTTTCTTTAAAGGCTCCTATTTTAGGAAAGTTCACCAGTGGATGTAAGATATCAAAAAATCGTAAGCATACAGCGAAAAACATTCAGAAATTTACAGATAAAGGAAATTCATGCTTAACAAAATTTGCTTTGAAAATAAATGAAAAACTTCTTCCCAAACAGTGAAAAAGGACAAATTTTTACAGTTTACTTGAACAGGAAATTCAAGTACAATACAATTCAAGAAAATCGAGTGACCACTCACCTTCGACGTGACATCGCCCTAGATGACACAACGAATGCTATGCTAACAAACGCTGATTCAACAAATCGATACCACCCATGTCCCCATCAATACTTTCTTAGCATTGGCCCAGTGGGGGGTTGCAGATAAGCTTATGGGAACCCCCAACAAATTCAACACAACAAACGGAGCCCACAAGCTGAACACTTCAACATATGCAACAAATGTTTCGCTGTAAAAACAAGCCAATGAATTAATGGTTTGGTTCTCAAGCTTCTGGGAAAATACAGCAAAGGAGGAAGCCGGAAAAAATCCGAAAAGCTCAATTATGAACGAAACTGGTGGGAGTGGTTTATAAGTTTTCTCTTTCTTTCTAGTAAATTTTGGGAGGTGGCTGAATTAATGTTCCAGGAAGGAAATGCAGTTGAAATAGGAAATAAAAGCTGAAGTCTTTCCTTCTCATAGAGCTCAAATTTTATTTATTTCTCTGGTAATCTTCTTGAGAGAACAAGATTATTTCTCGTCTGGGTGGCATTTTGAAATGGCTGTATGTGGGTCAAGATTAGAGGATTATCTTCTATTAGGTTGTCAAACGCTTCATTTCCCTAGCGTTCCTGATAGAACACCAAAAAAATAAAAACCGGGTAAGCAAAAAAGATAAAGTGTCCGATGCAGATTATTTCTTTCTGACATGAGATACGCCGCGCAAGCTGATTCCACTGAGAATCGAGAATGCCATTTGAATGCTACCTGGCCTGATAATACTTGGAGAGCTTACATGTACGAGTCTGATTTTTTCATCTTCTCCTGCATGTTAGTCATTACCAGTTACCCTAACCTGGAGGTCTGAGAGATTTATGTAGACCTGGCCTGAATTTCGGTCTGACATTTGGTTCGAAGCACGTGATTGGGAAGTGTGCTACCTTCTGCTACACCACCGCTGCCCAATTCGATTCCAGAAATAAACCCACTTCTGGGAAGAACGATCACAAAACTATCAAAAATGGCAGTTAAGGATGACCTGGGGTGCACAAGTCAACATTACATGACATCAAGCTTACGCCATGCATTTGTTTCCGTTCAAAATTGCAACGCAAGTTATTTGGGTCGGAAACCTGGGCGAACAATTGAGATAAATAGCTGCGCAGTTGATCACTCTAGTCAAAAAATGCTTCTGCAAGCTTGAGAAAACGTGAATCAAGAGGAAAATGAGTCCTTAAGCCTGCAGCTTCACATGCTCATTACACAAGTGGGTTTCCTATGCGAAATGGGTTTTTATAGGATTTATTGCATATTGATTCCTTCTGTTCACCGATTCACCTTCAAACCACCGAGCGATTATTGAAACGATGTGGAAAACGTCCTTCAAAAGAGGTGGAGCCAGACGAGAAATGAACATCAGAATCAGAAAGAAGCCAAAAAGAGGGAAAGAAGAGAGGATAAGGCAATGTTGGAAAGTGCAATGTAGCCGGTGGAGCTACTTCTAGTTACGTCTTAAATTGTTGAAGGTAACCATACATAAAAGCTAAACAGTGAAAAACCGCGTGACAACAGTTCTAACGATCGGACCACTGAAAAACCCAATCGCGAACATCGCAAAAGCGAGGTGTGGGTTGATCTGCGGAGAGGTCATGTGATAAAATTCTCTTTTTTCTTCAGCTCTGGAGAAAAAAGATCAAATCAGTGCAGATTGGTGGCGCTTAAGTGACTGGTTACCACGAGGTGATGACGATGATTGAGAGGCCAGCCGCCAGACATCGGCTGGAGCATAGGTAGCGTTGGTGGCTCAGCCGTAACACTCCTGGTTACACACACCGCCTAGCCTGATCAATTTGCCTGCGCCTCTCTATCTGTGACCTTTCCGGATGATCCGCTAGCTGCTCAGCGCCATTCTCCCTCACACCATGCCATCAACTATTCGTCACTGAGCAACCAACCGCTTTACTCCATGAGTGACAATAGCTCATGGATTCGGCAACCGGCTGTTTGGTCCTCGATGTTCTAGCTATTTCGTTTTATAAGCCACGAAACTCAAACAAAAACAAAAAAAGTCACCGTTGAAAACCTATAAACATGACCATGAGATTTCGAATTACTCAGCGCTAGGAAGATTTTTTTTCAGCGCTATGAAATATCTGCTCCACCTCAAGTGACATTTCAAGATTACAACCAGCAAATAGAGATTCAGCTCATCCACCCAACAGCAGAAGGCATAACCGTTTATGGAAATCGGTGATGTACATCGAGATTGAATCAAAGGCAGTGATCAGGATTGCTGGAGGGCGAAGCAGTTTTGTTGACGTTATTGATGAAAGGGCAAAAGGAGGTGGTCCCAATAGCGCGACAAGGGCTCTAGTCCATCAGAAGCGCTTCAGCCGTCATGTTCACTGCTTTTAGGTGACTAAAGCCAAGCATCCGAGTGGAAATATTTGATGAGAAGTTATTTAAGTAACCCACAACTAACGACCATTTCATGAGTCGGATAAAAGAAAGCAGTACAGGAAAGCGATGTAACTTCAATCATCCTTCCGACTAATAGTAGTGCTAAATTTAGGAAGCAAAAGAGGTGACTTAACAATTGAACACCAAGCTCTCGCCATAGTGCTACGCATTATTACGACGACGCCGAGTACTGATGTGCGACAACTTTTGAGACACCACTAACTGTCACCATCGGAACGCTGTCACAACCCACTTATGAAAGAGAATCACGGAACTGGGATACCGGGAGTACGGGCAAAAAGCTACGTTTCACTATGGCAGCGTTCACTCTAACTCTTGCACTCCTTCTCCAACTCGTTCACTATTGCAGAGTAATCGTTTATACAATGTTTTAATTAAAATAACAACAATTAAAAATTCATGCAACAAAATAACTATAAAAAAGAATTGGAAAAGCAAAATAAGAGCAGTAAGTGGAACAGACTTCAAATAATGGACCATTAGAAGATAAAAAAATCAAAAAGTAGAGAAAGTAGAAAAATGAAAGCTTACGACCTGATCAAACAGTGCGGAAATTTCGACAAGGAATCCTCTGGAAAAACGTTTCCATGTTATTTAAAAAAATCTTCAAAATAGAGAGTGCATCAACTTCGCAACCGGTAACATTCATGAGTATGAGATCTTAGAAACTATTGACACATACATAATCGAGAGAGATCAAAAAGCTTATGAGGAGTTCATCTTGTTTTAACATTTGTTGAGCACTAGTAGATGATTTGAGAAGAAACAGATGGTTAAAACAGCAAAATTGTCATCAGAAGATTAGCGGCCGAAACCTCAAACAATTGACACACCCTTGATCTGCTCGAGGAGTCGAGTACTGGGAGCATTTTTTGATATAAGAAGGACACCACAAATAACTGAATGACCTTTAGAGTCAGCAATAGCATATGCAGTGCGATCTGTAACAGCAGAGACATGGAAATAATCACAAATCCAAATCCAAAAAAAATTCATAAATCAGTTCAAAGATTACACTAAATTACTAATGTTTGTAGGGATCCTTCTCGCTCCCTATGATTATCGGTGTCCCATGGGACCCACTTAACATGAAACAGAACCTGCTAGATAAAGTTCTACTCCCTGCACATAAGCTCTGATTCAAAAAGTTTCGTAGCAATGGCACACTAGTGGTGTAGCTATCGTATAGCTTGAATATAGGTATAAGTATAAATATAAGTACCTAATTGCCGACGTCACTGCTCGAAACAACTATAGCAAAAAAAACTAACCGAACGCATCTCTGACATCTACATCGCAGTTATTACGCAGTAAAGCGACAAGTGCTTCCACATTTGCGTCTTTTGCTGCAAGATGGATTGGAGCATCACCCTGCAATGAAAGAGCATTCTTTGCTTCAAACACTGAAAGACCACTATGAACAACGCCTATGCATCCTTAAAAGCTTCCGTCAGATTATACTCACCTAGTAGAACGTTGGAATTCTCCAAATTTTTTGTCCGTGAAAAAAAAACAACAAAAAGGACAAGGGAGAGAAACGAGGAAAAAAGGATAAAGCATTTGCCGTTGATCAATCCATCTTTGGGAGGCGGCACGCATTCTATTCCCATTACATTCGTAGTGGCAAATTGAACGCGATGCGGCCTATAGAATGACTTGCGGGGGCCAGCCGATGTACAAGTCAGTGTTTTTTTATCCTCCCAGACAAGCTTTGTACCAATTAATCGACGCCGAAGGGATGAAAGGCTTGGGTGGCCCGGACGACGGACACCAGAATTTTATCCCCGGACCGCGCGTGGTAAACGTGACTTGCCACTACAACTTCCACCCATAAAGAGTATCAAGGGGCTCTTAATGTCGGTTGACACCGGTGATAGGCATCTTCCACAGCGATCTCCGGGCCACACTACTTGCGACACCATATTTGCCGCGCGGTGCCTATTCCCTACTTACAATCAAATTACCTACTCACCAAACGTTTCACTATCTCTAAAGTAACTACCATCTTGCACTCAGGAATGAACAAATCCAAAAACAAAGAAGGTAGAAAAAAACATACATTATCATCAATTAAGTTCACATTTGCACCACATGCCGCAAAATAGTTTACTAGGTGTGCAGCATTACAGAGTGCAGCGTAATGTATTACATTTCGACCCTGAAAAGAGTTCATATGTATTCTGTAGTCATTACCCCAATATTTGGATGGTCTTTGCGGAAGAAACATAGTAATTTTGTAATGAGTCAGGTAAAAACGTGAAATATATGTCCAATTTTTTTCTGGACAAGTATCAAACACTGCTTGGGAAAAAACTCTAACCGTACCATAGCATCTGTGAGTGCATACTTCGCATCAGCTTCGTCGTGCAGAGGGAGCATTTTCAACAGATCTTTCCTAAATGAGCACACTGATGCACTCCGAAATGTGGGCATAATAAAAGATGCAGTGAAACAGTGCAGCAATTCCTATATCACCCCAACTATATCCGTGAATTCTTTTACATCTGCTGCTTTTCTTGTAAAAGGCCGGTTGTAACCGTCATAGCGACTTCACGATTAGATCACAAAGAATTATAAGCACATCTGATCGGCGAAATTAGAATGGCTTCGGTGGAAGGCACTACTCGCCCAAAAATTCCTTCTATGCTCTGCTAGAGATTTTGTACTTGTACCCCTAATATTGCCAAACATTGTGTTTGCTGGCAATTTCTGAATAGAGCACCTGTAGAAAGGAATGAATCGTATTTGAACAAGGAAAAGGATGGTATTTGCATACCCACTGGCGCTTGATGGGGGAAGGGGGACATCGCTGAATGCGCCAGCTGTGTGTAGCTAGGCAAGAAGAGAAAGTGCTCACAGAAAAAAAATTAGGCCGGATCACTGGTGAAAGCCGCATTTGTCAAAATGTTAGTTGATTACACGAGTCGAACTTCGTCAGTTACTATAGTAGCTACCGACAGAAGCCGCTAGGATGTACAGTAACTGTTGACGATCGCCTACCCGTCCACACTTCAGACGGAGAAAAAAGAATCCACAGATGTGCTAAAGCAACCCAAAAGTGTAACTCGCAAGTGCTCTACTTCTTTTGATCTTTCATAATTATAATTATGACAGTTCATTTGACAACGCTGTGAAGGATTAGAACAATCGTGACTACACAGGTAAGATATATGAGCTTAACAACCTGTCCTTCTGAAGGTCCTCAAAATGTTTGGACAACACATCGTCGTGGCGACGTTTTCGGATGATGTCAATTGCCGAAACTAGCAACGACACGCATTCCAATCCAGGATGAGCAATACGGGCGGCAAATAGAAGTGGAGACTGACCCGCCAAACTTTTTTCGAATAGCTGGAAACAAGCTGCATTAGTAACACAGCAATTCATTTAGTGGATACATCAAGCACTATGCAGTAGCTTAAGTCTCTTCTGCTTATTGTTATAAATTGTATTTCTGCTTCGCTCCTCACGGCGATTCGCCTATGTCCCTGATCTGAAGAAAACGCCAACTCACATCCAGCTGTCCGCAGTTGATGAGAATTTGAAGCATTTTTGCATCATTGTTTGCCACAGCATGGTGTAGGGGACCAAGTCCATTCTCGTCCACATGAAATATACAGCAGTTTTAAGAACCAAAGCTTCCACGTTGTGTTAAGCAGCCATAAACCCTGGCCAAATCTATTCACAAAAATTCTTTCACGCTGATACAATGCAAAGAGTCAAAGATGCAACGCTCCTAAATGATAGATTCCCCGCCCGCAAATACAGATTTGAGAAAATCACAACGAGGATCGTACATATAGTAGCCAAGAAAATTGGAATTGGAGACGGCCGTCTAATTGATAGGTAATCGCGAAAGCAGTTGTAAAGATGGCCGATAAGGATATCTGAGCAAATTATGAAAAAGTGACGTTGCCAGAGAGAAAATCGCCGGAAACACACTGACATACCAGGACACCATGACATTGCATCGTACCCAATAAATTCAAGGCTGATTAACTACATATAATTATTGTAGACTCACAGCATCCACAAAAGTCTCATTGCTCGAAATCATCTCCTTGACTTTCTTGTGATCGCCCCGACGGACAGCCATCAGGAGAGGTGACTTTGCTAAAAAAGCGCTACTAGCTTCTCCAGTAACAGACTTTCTCAGGACGAACATCCTGAAAACGTGCAAAAAAAGTGGAGGATTCTAGATATTTCAAACCAACATACCATCCACAATGGGAGCGATAGATGTTGCGACATCCTGAAAAAGCCAATCGCCAATCAATTTTTGGAACTACACATGTTGTTTGTCAGCTTTGTTAGAAAACAAAACGAATTTCAAGAATACCTTAGCGCATAAATTCGGAGGGTGTCTCTAAGAATTGACTTAACCTACACTCTCATTCTCTTTATCATTTGCATTATTGTTCTTTTTGCTATCGCTGTTGTTTGTGGCATGTTCCGGAGAGCACGAGTACGGTGGAGTTGGCGGGTGATAAAGGCAGTTTCCTGAGCCTAGAACATTTAATCATTTGCTTCAAAACTGTGCTCCGATTATTGAAAGAATATCTAGAGAGAAATGAATTGTTCAGATGCCGAGAAACAATTCATTTAAGGAAGAACCTCATACGAAATACCCTCCTCTGAGGTTTGAAAAAGCTTCGCCTTGCAATGTCAAGTTTCAATCTGCTTTGGAAACGAGCCCTTTAAAGAGTGAATACTGCAGAAAAAACACGAAGGCTTTCCCCAGCTTCGAATAGAACCGATCTGTTAGACACGAAACCAGCGCCACTGTGAATTGGTGAAGCATGAAAGGTTTGTAAAAGCGATTTGTTTCCATGAATTCAGCACGTGAAAATTGATGTATTTCTCACCATAACCGTGAAAAGCAACAAAATAATTTCACCTCAGCTTCACAAGAAAGCCATATGCAAATCTACCACCTCAGACTGTGATTTCACCGACTAATTACATAAGATTATTTTGCACCTAGCATCATTCCTTGTGAGAAAACCTTACTCGGAACTTTCCAACACGGAGCAAATACAGTGGTTTGCCTTCTTCTTCGTGCTCGTACTATTGCTACAATTATTCCAAAACACGACGTGAGTATGATAATCAAGACTACGATGCACACAATGATGAAAACCATTGGTGGAGTTAACACGGGAAAAACCTCCATCTGAAACCTAACAACAATAATGCGCTCCATAGATTGCTCTATCCGAGGCTTCATCAAGGATTACCTGCTTCTTTCTCCATGAAACGTCACGAATTGGCAAGCTCTCCCCTCCTAGTGGCCCTTTACGTGCCAGCTCCAACGTCAGGTATGTGGCTGCAGCACGAAGATCGGTAAAACAACGTGATTGTTTGTGACTCTTGCGACGCCGCATCCGGCAAGCTGTGGTGTCCACGTCGAAGAAAACCATTGTGCCGTTCACGTTCACATCCACAGTACTGTAAAAGAAACGAATTTCTGTGCAACCTGATGCAGTACAAGCTCACTAACTGCAAAGTACCACTAAAATCGAGCTGAGAGTGCACTCTGAAGAAAACAGTTGAATCGTCAAATTTAATGGGAACGAAAATTTGAAAGAAGGAAATTCACAACACATCAGTATCGGACGTAATGCAGTAACAGATCTTCTGTTGGCCTAAATCATTTCCAGGTGCTCAAAGGAGCGATAACAGAATGACGCCCATTTCAGGTGAGTAATTATCATTTAGGTTTTTGAATGATAAAGATATCTCCTGGACATCGGAACAACCAAGGGAGGATCAATGGAGACGCAATAATCAAGAAATCAAATACAAAGACTGAGCTATCGCAGGAAACTGAGCTATCGCAAGATCCGGGGCACTGTGGCGTCAATGCATTTGAAACCGTGTAAAGATCTACTTTTTGTTGAAATCAGGAATAAGTCTTGGGAGGGGGTGGAGGACTTCAGAGTGTGTGACAATTCTTCCCCCTGGAGTGCCATCCCCTCTTCGACTCAGTCCTAGAGGATGCCCCTATCTTGCAATAGAGCAAAAAGTTATGAGCACTCGCTTTCCTAAAATGCAAAAAGGGAAGCAAAAGTTGGAAGTGACAATGAGATTTTCATCACCTTGCAACAATCTCCTCATCTATAACGGTAATGCGGTTTCCTTGTCCAGTATCTGTACTCCACTCGAACACCATGATACCGTCCATATCTTCAGCCAAGCTCACATGGGTGTAGAGGCGCTGAATATCAATTGTTAACACTTTGATGGTATCGCACATATTCACGTGGTCCCGCGTGGGACCACGCCTTCTGCTGCACCCGACCTTCACTCAAAAATGGGTAGCACTGCCAGCTTCGCAAACGAATTTTGGGAATTAGCCGTGTATAATCCCTACTATACATAACGCGCTAGTGTGTCTGTCCGTTTGCCTGTCCATCTGTCACGAAATTGGGTACTACCTGAAGAACCACCTAAAAAGCGGGTTAAGTTTGGAATGGGTGGGACATGGGTCAACAAGTACAAAACACATATCAGGTGAGCGGAGCTCCGCACACAGGGTGGGGGGGGGACGGGCCGAATTGGGCGACGCCGACGGCAAAAGTTCTGAGTTCGGCTATAGAACAGCCCGAAGACCAGGAAAAAATGGGTAAAGGAGTACAGTGAGTTGATGAGTCGAATATGGAAGACCTGCAGCGCAGGGAGGGGCGTTCTCTTAACGAACTGTCGTTATTATGAAATTTCGCGACTCGATCAGAAGAAACCTATGGAGCAGGAAAGAATCGATGTAGGAGTAATATGTGGTAGGTGTTTTCAGCAAACATCTGAGCAAAAGCCCACCCGCAATGGGCAAGGGTTTTTCTGAGTGGACGGTGTTTACTTCAAATCCTCATACCTCGGTTCCGAAAAGCCCCAAGAGCTGAAGAAAGCTTTACGGGGTTGGCGAAGGAAGCGCGCTTGAGTGCTACTGGTAACATATAATGAGCAAGCTTCGAACTGCACACATAATCGCAGTTTAACGATTCATATCACCCGAAAACTATAAGAAGCCAAATGAGTCCTGGCCAGCAATCAATCTTCAGCTTAACCATGAAAACTAGAAAATTACGATGAACATGACGGTGGGCTAAATGCCACATTTCATGATGATCTTGTATGAAATGGCTTTTATAAAACGTCTTTGTGAACCATACTAGACACTGGTACTGCCCACTGATAAATATAGGTCTTCGAAAATGTAGGAGGTAGGTGTCAGATTTCGCGGGCAATGGAATAGAAGTCGTTACGAATGTGCGAAGGAAAACAAGAGATAAAGTGCTAATCAGTATTGGGTTATATGATCTTCTTCAGGTTCTACATGGCTTCGAAAGCTACCTCTATACACAACACGTGATGGCTCCTACCTGCGCCAGTTCTGCTTGCAACTGCCGTAAGTTCTTAATTGCAGTGTCGGGTGGTACACCCACCGCCACACCGATCATGTTAGCGTCGCTGTTGAGCGACGTCGCGTTCATCCGCTGAAGATAGAGGATATTACCTCATCAAGAAGTTTCCGTATCCATATGTACAATCTATAAGTAGCCACTTCACCATCAGCATAAAGCATGAGACACCCCTTTCAAGACTTACATTGTTAGTTATGGTCAAAAACGGGAAAAAAGTCCGCTACCTCGCAGTCACCGCCATCGTATCCACACTCTGGTCCGGCGCATTCCTCATCACACTTACCATCGCCATATTTGTATGCACATTCAGAAGGATGCCTTGAGAAAAACATCCAAAAGCATTTATTTCACAGCGATATCTATGAAATATTTCCCTGTAGTGGAACTGCCAGGTAAATCACTACTGGTAGATAAATCTAGAAACACATTGTATTTTGAGCACGATTTTAGCTTTCAGTGCCCTGAACTTTCAAAAGCTGAACAGTTCCTGTGTTGAAAGTTTGTGCTGGCGCCCTCACAAGGACCGCCATAAGCGCGATTGTGGTGAGAAATGGCGGGTTAACCCTGAATATGCACCACCCACCTACAGACAGCTCCTTCTCTTTTAGCACAATCGAACCCATCGAAAAGACACGATTCACGATTGCAAATTTCGTCACAGTGGCCGTCGTCAAAGCGTTTCGCACATACTTCAGCCCGTTCTGGGCAACCTAATTTGAAGAAATAAAATATTAGATTACATAAGTATATTCGAAAAGTAGAGGCAATAAAAAAAGTTTTGGAATTCTATAAGATGTCGGTCAGACTCCACGATTGTAACAGCGATGCGATCGCCCATCGCTGTTACAATCGTGGAGTCTGACCGACATCTAATTGGTACACATACCAAACTGTTCGTACTCCTCCAAGCGCGGTACACGATGAGCGCAGCGGGGTCCACCAAATCCTAAAAGTCAGGATAAAGGAGAAACAAAATCGTAACTCCGAACATGCAGAATAGAAAAATAACAGTGTTCTGAAAGAACAACGGCAAGGTTGAGAAAACATCGAACATAATACCACAACCACATCTGCTCACCGTTCTGACACATACAAACGTAACGTGCCTCGCAAATGCCGCCATTATAGCAATAGTTTGTGCCCTACAAAAGACCAAAGTAATAGTAAATGCGAACACAACAGAAGACGATCTTGGAAGGGAAAGTCAACGAACTGAATTATTGTGCACTTCACAGAGGTCAATTTCAATCTGACAGAGGTCGCCGGTGTATCCTTCGGGGCAAATGCAAGAATATCCCCTGAAGGAAATTTTCTTTCAGGAAAGAATCCAAGGTTCGATAATGCCTGATAACCACTGCAAGGCTTATCTTACTTGTCTTCACTATCTTTTGGGATAAGATTTACGCAAGTTGCATCCGCTGGACACACTTTCAACGCACATTCGTCCTTGTCAAGCTCACAGTATTGTCCCTAAAAAGAAAGTGAGTGCATTAACATACATATTTTTGCACTGTATTGCAAAAAAGTGGAGTCGCGATAAGATCCATCTTTGTCAGTAAACAAGAAAACTTCATACCCCCTTGATTGACCAGAAATGATTTGAATTTACCTCAAATCGATGGTCACATCTGCAAGAATGCTGTCCCTCTTCATTTGTAAGGCATATCCCGTGCTCACATGGCCGATCGGGACACGGTACCTCTTCGATTTCGCACATGTCACCTGTTTCGCAAAAATAAACGTTAAACGTTTTTATAGGGAAAGAAACCAAATAAATTTCAAACTTGTTGGAAAGGCGTAAACTGTAGATATTTCTCTGGAATTACTGAACTTAGAATGGACTCAACGAACAGCAAGTAGACTAGTACCTGACCATCCTGGCTTACAGATGCAGCCTCCGCTTTCGTCACAATTACCGTCGTTGTGACAGAGGAAGTCTTTCGGACAACGGAGCACCCCTCTGTCACCAAGAACAGTACTCCATAAAATCAAGGGAACTGTTATGCAGAACATTCCTAAAAAACTGTTTACGGACTACTTGAACTTCCGTCTATGGGCGCATGCATAGTCGGTCAGACGATAGCAACGATCGTAACTGTCGCACAGCAATGGATGCGTATCGATCGTCGGACTTGCCTGAGTATTCGACGATCAGATGCAGTTAGACAGTCAGACAGTCAGACAGTTGCAATCGTTGCTGTCGGACGACCGACTATGCAAGCGCCCTATGCATGCGCCCTATGGCTCTGCCACGAATAGTAGGCGAGTAGGCCATGGGCCGTATTCAATCCTACCCCCAGGGGGATTCGTCCCCCAAGTCTGATTCAATCCTTCTCAATTTCGGGGGGACTCCGCTGCGGGACCCGCCTGCAATCGCTCCTTTAAATATATAGTGCGTGTACCAGCGTGACTAACGCGTGACTAACGCGGGTACCAGCGCTATACATTTAAAGGAGCGATTGCAGGCGGGTCCCGCAGCGGAGTCCCCCCGAAATTGAGAAGGATTGAATCGGACTTGGGGGACGAATCCCCCCTGGGGGTAGGATTGAATACGGCCCATGG
>KZ345621.1:48392-62845 GCA_002352805.1 Teladorsagia circumcincta
ATGGGTGAAATGGAGGGAGTCCACCGGAATCCTCTGCGATCGAAGATGCTCCAAGGTTAGAAACGAGGACGTCAGAGCGGTCATGCAGACTGCCCCTGTCCAGCTAAACGTACGAGAACAGCGTCTGCGATGCTATGGACACGTGCTAAGGAGGCCACAGGACCACCCGATAAGAAGAGCGATGGACTTCGAGGTGGAAGGCAAACGACCGCGAGGAGCCCCAAAGAAAAGGTGGAAAGACGTAATCAAGAAGGACCTAGGTGAGGTCACAGCCACGGTGGAAGATGCCCTGGACAAGCGAAGTGGCGACGACTGACAAAAACAGCGGACCCTGCGACTGCGCGGGGCTAACGCTAGGGAGAAGAAGAAGAAGAAGAAGGTCGCGGTTAGAAATAATAGACTAAAAGTACTACAAACCACGCCGAAATCCACTGAAAATCGAACATGGGTACTTCGGAAATTCTTCAATTTCGAGAGAACCACAATATTTTCAAATTTGTGCAGTAACATGTGCACGTTTTTGAATTTGTAAATACAAGCGATTGTTTTTGAAGAAATTTTAGGCAATTTCCATTGCGTTTCTGTTTTATAAAATGCGAACGTTGAAATGTCAAATGTCTAAATGTCTATTTTTATGCATAGCAATTTGAAATAGAATTTCAATATCGTATACGTAATAAAAAAGCGTGCGAATGCGGTAAGAAGGTTATATGGTTATTAAGTTTTCTTCGTGCTTTTATCAAACCCCATCAGGATTTTTCCTAGCTATATAGACTGGGCGGTTCTCGCAGTGCACCTTTCAGTTGTGAAGAATCCACCACTGATAGAGTATAAAGGTGGTCAGCCACTCTCTTCAGAGACCACCATGCAGGGCCAACAGTCACGTTGGACAAATTTCCAAAATTTTACGACCCCCCCCCCCTTCCTGAAGGGCCTCGGTAGGACCCCCCCCCACACCCGACCCGAAACACAATTCAGCTACTCGTGAGGAGCGTTCCCGCGAGAAACCGAATTTAGCATTGGAGCGTGAATTTGCATTTTCGCGCGCACTCGAAGCAGCGGGGAAAGGCATAGGCGCACTGCTTATCTTCAAAAGATTGTAATTCACTTAATTTCCAATATTTTTCAGATTTCAAAATAGATTTATAATCTACGTGACACCTACTTTCGAAAATCCTTTATTTTTAAGCACTACCTTCAAGTCGCTGTGAAATATGGGGTCGAGAATCCGGAATTCACATAAATGTCTACTTTTTTCTTTGAAAGAATGTAATTTTCTTCATATAAGAGATTGTGAGAAGTGGCTAGAAAGTTTTTAGAGTACAAACCGTTTTCTTTCTAAAACATACTCTATCTTCCGCAGAAACTGTTTTCTTCAAAAAATTCCTCGTTGGACAATTTTTTTCTCAGGACCGGGTTTTTTGGCTTTCGGACGCTATAACTTCCTTCAGAATGATTTTTCGGCAATTATTGTCCTCTGGAACAAACTAGAAGATTAGAGCTATTTGGAATTGAACTATTTGGAAAGAAAGGGTTTCGAACTATGAGTAGCACTACTGGCGTGAGTATCAAACTAGTACTACATCTTCTTGTTGATGCCACCTCTCCCCGTTCATGTAAGCACATATCATGCTACTGTACTGTTGTCTGCGGCCGGGCTACACCACAAACTTGTAGGCAAGGTTTGCTTGCAGAATAGGTCACCATGTAACATTTTAACCTCATTATAAGTTTCGAAGAAGTGGCTATACCTGCCTGTAGCCGAGTACGCTCGTAACCAGGCCATTTCAGTGGGACTAGGTTCAGGTTGCCATTTCTGTGGGACTAGGTTCAGGTTGTTAAGAACAGGGAGCTGTCGGGATCGCCTAAGGCAGTACATTGAAAGAAAACTCGGTTTGAGCCCATACGAGTCCAATTCTTCCCGCCAGTAGTGTCGACCCCGATTGAATATATGGGAACCTTCCATTCACTATCACTCCCTTTTTCCCCCACCGTGATGCTATACTAACTTGTGATTTCTTTGACGCTTAGCAGAAAAACCGCGACGGGGATCTTGTGGCGCAGCTTACCACGCGCCAGATTTGAAGACAAGCCTCACAATCAGTTCGAATCCCGCCCGGACCGTACAAAGCCTTCAGTTCTTCTAAGCTGATTAACTGGCAGTAGGACAGCCTTAGACAGCAAAATGTTGACTTGTACGTAGACAGATTCCACAAGTCACTGTGTAGGGCAATTCGCATTCTAATGCTACTACTTTTCTAAATGGTAGTCTAGTGCGTGGCTCAAAAAAGGTGTGGCTAACACCGAAATCTGGGTGTCCCCCAAGAGGTCCACCGCGCGGCGAAGTCAGAGACGCACGTGCGGCAAGGGACGGTCGCAGCACCTGCTGTGCGATATGAGACGTAGTATAGCACACTCTATTTAACCTGACGCCTAACGGTCACAGTATGTGCTGCGACTCGTCCCTTGCCGCATCTGCGTCTCTTCCTTCGCTGCGCGGTGGGCCTCTTGGGGGACACCCCCGATGTCTTTATGATTAATGCTTCCTCGATCAGCTTCGCTTCGATATGTGCACGACCGTAATTGGCAAACCACCATCGGTCGAGCCCTGAAGTTCTCATCCCACGCTTCTCAGGTGGTAAAGTGAAAGTTTGTTCATTGGTGACAGAGAGTTCTGAACCCCGAACTCTGTACACGACCTCGATGACGGCTGAACACATCGGATTGTTGTCAGTTGCGGTACACTGTCACCTTGACTCTAAATAGGGCAAAGATACCCGCTGCTGCCGCCGTTCGTCTCGCGATCGTTTACTTTCAACAAGGTCCTCAAAATTAATATTCTTTGCACTCATGTCTCTCGTTTATGACCCTTCTTGAGTTTCACCTATTGAAACTCTGAAATTTGATTTTATTACGACGATCCCCGTATTTCAAAAGATAATCACTTTCTTGAAACCGAACGCTTACACAACTGGACATCAAACTGACAACTTTCGATTTCTTATAAAATTTTTAACCATAGCGGGTTTTCATTCGACATTCCTCCCAAATTCGATCCAACTGAAAACAGATGCGGTTTTGTAATGCGATAAAAGGGCGTAGGTAGCATAGAAATTACAAGAGCTAATTCGCTGTTATGAGTTGCGAGAACGAGCCTCCTCTGAGTATACTGTCCTCGCGCGATTTTGAAAGCTCACTTGAGTAGAGAAAATTATTACGTTTTCTCATAAATAGTGTCGTTTTTTTTTTCAAACGCACATTTTTCTTCAAAAATTCTATTGTTTTACAAACACTATATATGGTTCGATAGGAAATTATCTGCTCTAAAAGGTGCTTCAATCCGCATCAAAAATATTGTACTTTGAATTTCAGGCATGAGCTCCAGTCGACAAAGTTTTGCCACATCGACAGCTGGCCCCAACTCTACTTTCCGTTAGGAGAAATTAATCAATACTGTATCATTTCCTTTCCCATGACATCTTCGTAACATTCCGCTATAGGTATTCCCAACAAGTCGTGTCGCTCCTTTTCCAGAATGGGGTTTCCCTCCACAACTCGATGGCCAAGCACCAACTATTGGAATCGAGCCCAAAAAGTTTTTTCAGCCGAGACATTGAAAAACTAGTGGAATGTTGAGAGCAAGTTATGTCTAAGTTGGGAATGTATGCCTGATTGATTTTCTCTCCTTTTCAAGGGAATTTTTTTTTAAGTAATGCGGTCATTTTTGTAGAGTGAACACCTTATCACGCAGTCCTGAAATTCGGACCACTTCGTGACGAAATCATATACAAATGTTATGGCCGAATAGAGCGGAGAAGATGCTCACGAATGATATATAATCTGTTATGAAACAATGACGTTTTAGAAAAAAAATTCCAGTTTAAAAATCATTATGTGTTATGAAAAACCGAGTCTGAAAAGGAGCACTGCGAGACCTCCCTTACAACCTTACAGCGAAACGGTCGGAAGATGTCACACGTAAGTAGATGGTTCATCCTTGATTGATTCCCCCCAAGGAAAGTAGAGTAGGGCCAGCTCGAATTGGCAAAATTTCGCCGGCCGGAGCTCCTTTTTTACATGCCTGCAATTCAAACAAAGTACAACATTTTGAAAGCGGACTTAACCACCTTCGAGAGCGGATGATTTCCTATCGAACCTCATATAGGGCTTTACAAAGCAATGGAGTTTTCGAAGAAAAATGTCCGTTTGGAAAAACGACACTACTTTTGAGACAACCTTATTATGTGAAATATTTCTCTGCATGGTTTTTACTTCATTTTGGGTTAAAGGCAGAATTCACGATGCAAAAGCAACCTATTCCAAATTAAGTTGGGGATGGTGAGTGGTAACAGAAAGAAGGAAAAAATTATGAGAAACGGCCAGAAATGGGACACCTTACTTTTCCCTTGATCTCGGCATTAATGAGGCTCACAATGTTGTGCCCTCCTCCATAGAACGCTCTCTCTGCTATCTAATCGCTCGCCGCGTATAGACTTGTGGCGAGTGACTAGATAGACGGAGGGCGGAGATCGTCGGACTCGCCAACATTGAGCCATGCTAGCTCTCCGAGGTCAAATCCTCCGCTGCCGATGGTGTGTCTGTCCGCACCCTCAATAGGCCCGCTTCCTTCCCCACTAGACGATTTCTCCTTTCTCCAACCTTCGTTCTTTCCGTGGAGTGCTCTTTTAAGTGGTGTATGGCAAGTGGCGCTGGTTATTGAGCGCGTGCACCAGGTTCTGCTTCATCCTGGCCAGCAAAAGCTTCTATCCAGCTTCTAGTTGTTTTAATTGGTTCCAGACTTGTTCGTGAGGGTAAAAGAATCGATTGATCGCGCAAGCGGCTTTATAGGCCAAATCGTGTCAGAGATGTCACTGTGGAAAGAGGTGCGCGGCGCATTCCAAAGAGGGTGCAACGGCTAGTGCTTTGTCCTTGTTTTTCATTTCAATTCTCGATCAAAGTAGTTATTGGACGACAAATGGATTTTGCTAAGATAGCGTTTCTTTTATAGCACTCGAGAACATATGTATGATAACGAGGGAATTCCTGCAGTCGTAACCCCAAAGACCGGTCAAGGAGTTGGAAGTTTTCAAGATGTAGCAAGGTGAACAAGAAGTACAGCTCTCCAAATATCATCGTGACTGTTAACCAGAGGCGAGCGTATCCCAGACCAGCATTTCTTGCCAAATCACGTCATCTTCACAACGGCAATAGATTCTTTGAGAGGAATTCGGTGCTCCCAGAAAAAAACCATAGACGGGGAAGTGCAGCGAAATAGGCGGATTGACGTCCAGAGACTTGAAGGCAAACTCCGGGATATAATGAGCGAATTTCTCTTCAGATATGGTGTGTTGAGTGCTGAATGAGTCGGCAGAGAATAAAAAACGCAGAGAAATGCGTGTAAGAAGCTCACAATATGAACCCCCCTCTTCCTAGGCTGCACACAAGCCAGAGCTGAGAAGGATGTGTGCGAACATGTTTTCGGCGTTTGCTGGCTCCGTGCCATCCGCGGGCACGATTAAAAACTCTGCACAGAGAATTTTTGTTCACAACCCAGCATTCTTTGAGACATCAGCACAGATAATTGCTTGTTGCTGATTTTCTTATTATTTTCCGTTTCTCTGCATTTTTGCTCAATTCTCATCCAATCATTTCGATGCTCATTAGAATGAATAACAGCGTTCTCGATAGTGGTCGTAGCATGGGCACTGGTGATGATTTTCATATTGAAATTACTAATTATTGTCCTACGACCTTCCGAACAACAGTTAAGCGTCAAGCTTTCCCACATAGGCGAGGAAGATCATGTAGTAGACTGTGGGCGGACTCAATGGCGTCAATGGGCCAACCTTGGCTCCAGGGTCAACACTACGTTGCGCAAAGAACAACGAGGGGGTCGTATTTGGTTGAAGGAAAGGGGAGGGGGTCGTATACAGACGGGACCGCGTTGGAATGGATAGGGTAAAGGTTAACCGTACTTGCCGATGGCGATCACGGCGGATCTTTCAAATGCGAGTGCGACTTCTGACCACAGACAGGTTCACGGCGCAAACCCTAGCAGGAGTTTTCTCACAGTAACGCCTTCTCTGCCAGCGGCCGTAAGCAGACAAACTTCCTGAAGAGACTTTCGATGCTTTCAAATTGAATCTAAGCGGAACAAGCGCAGCAAACCTGCAGAATTGATTTCTAGTGACCCCTTAAGAAAATAGAGGCAAAAGAGAGAATTTCAGGAAATTTTTATACCTTTCGTGAAGTGCTCTTCGAGTCGAGTCTAACAGTTTTTACCGCTTCTGAACACATCAACTTTGAAAGAAGTTATGGACTTTCGAAGACTGCATAGTCGCTGTCCAGAAAAATGGCTTGAAAAAAAACCAAGGTGGAAGAACGGAACAACGGGACTATTTTTTGAGAGAGTGATCATTGGAAAAAAGTTAGGTCGTCTTCGAAAGCTCTAATCTTCTAGTTTCTAATTGGCCTTAGATGTCTGCAAAAAGTCAACTATGAAGAAAGTTATGAGTGTTTGAATGTCGAAAACTCGCGCCTTCTCAAAAACTGGACCACAAACCCCCCAAAAACGGATCAACGAGACTATTTTCCGGAAGAGTAATCTTTGAAAAGAAGTGAGGTATTTTTTTGAAAGCTCTTTTCTTCTAGTTTCTAATTTGCCTTAGATATCTGCAAAAAGTCAACTACGAAGAAAGCTATGAGTGTTTGAATATGGAAAACTCGCATGTGCACAAAAAACGGAACAACGGGACGATTTTTTGAAATACTGGACATCCGCCACATTTGAAATACTTTTTTGGGAAGAAAAATATTTTAGCTTTTAAATTTTGATGTTCGGTTCCATGAAACCGCTTTGAAGAAAAATATAACCTTCTGAAGGGAGAGGTTCCTACTGCAACGTAATCGCTATAGGGTTTAGTTTTTTAGATTATAAAAGAAGAAGAATTCAGAGATTGAAAAAAAAACTCAGCAGGTTCCTAAAAGTAGATATATCAACGATTACTATCATTTATCGGTTTACGCAAAAAATTTTGGAATTTCATTTATCCAATCAATAAAACTTCATGTTGCCTCGACTCCTTCCTGTGAGCGAGACAAAGCGCGCGGATTGACCACGGTCCACGAACTCGTCATGTCGGTGACTGCCCATACATCAACGACGAGCTTCAAATTATGTGAAAGACAAAGTAGTTACTATGGGGAGTCGTACCGATACCCTCCGAAAAGGAGGGGGTCGTAAAAATTTTGGAATTTGCGCAACGCGTTGACCCTGCTTGGCTCCTGGCGCCTAATCCTTACCAAATCGCCCCGCCACTTCTGGACATGGTCTGCCCTTGCGTCCTGCTTCATATTTGACGAGGAAAACCTAAATTTCGCCAGAAATCGCGAACTTAGTCTTTGATAGAAAGGAACTCGAAAAAAGTTCAGTATTTTTCTGGTTAATAATCTTGTTTTTAATTAGCCTTAGGAATCTGTAAATAACTTGATCATGAAGAAAGTTATGAACGCTTGGATGTTGAAAACCTATATGTGCATAAAAATCGGGACAAATAACTAACCGCTCATACAAGATGGGTCTGATACCTTCAAAAGACGCGTGGAGGGGGACGGAGGAGTAAGGAAGGTCGTGAAGCTTCGAAGTTAGCACCACGAAGGATTGACCCTGATCCCAAGACGGCAAGAAACCGTGGTCCAACCTACTCATGAGGTAAGTCAGATGAGTATTCATTTCAAAAGTAACATCACACCCAGTAAAGTTAGAAATGTAGAAGTCGTAACTCAATCAGTAACCTCAGTGCTCAATGTGCAAGGTTCAACGCTTCTCATCACAGTTTGTCGTGGAACTTTTACGTGGGCGTTTCTGTATGCATTCCGAAGCGATCAGTCCCACTTGGGATGCACCACGACGCCTTTTGACTATCGTATTCTTCACTCGGAGTCGTAGTAGCATCAGAATACGATTTGACCTAACACTATAATGACTTAGGGGAAACAATCGGTGTAATAGTCATTCTTTATCCTCTCAGACAATTCTGGTACCAATTAATCGACTCTGAAAAGGTGATGGTGACCTGATCTGGACAAAATTTTGTTTGGGATTTTATTCGACCGCTTGGTTAGCGGCACCGTTTCATCAAACTATTTCCAAGCTAATGTGGGAAAACTGGGAAAGACTATGTATAGAAAAGCAAATGAAGTGAGCCAATAGTCTATTTATAGTAGCGGTCTATGACGATCTCGATTGTTGATCAATTCGGGCGTTCCTTATCGGTGATTGCTGTGGCTTTGTTATCGTTCTGGATTCCATGGTCATCAACACATGTGATGAACGTCAGCCTTGTATTATGCTGAAATGACGGTGCCGCTGGATGGTTCCGTGATCAAATTTTTGCCCATAATTATCAATTGAACAATGCTCACATGAAATCATGAAAGTATTATGCATTTATGCAAAAAAGGGAAATTTTCGCCCTCTATTGTAACCCCATGACACAAATTGCCAATAGCGATAATGGTTCAGCTCAAACTGGGGTTCGATTCAGCGATGCAGGCAGCCGTCTCACGCTGGCAATCGCATCAGCGCTTATCATTAGCCTATGTAAGCATTTGCTAAGAAGGCTGAGACTGGTGAGGGCAAAGCGATTAACGCTGTCTTTGTCAATGTTACAGATGGTAGCATACATAACAGATGATTCATTGAGGCATTGAAAGCCCTCCTCAAGACTGCCATGTATACGAAGGAAAAAAGACATTTGGCCTATGTCTCACTTCGGCGCTTATTTCTTCACAGAGATTGCCGTCGTTGAGGAAAGTTCTTCAGCGAAGTATTCCCCGAATGTCCCTTTATAAGTAAACGCAACCTCTCCTTCACTGCCCCCACGGTCTTCGGAATATGACGTCATCTGTCATTGTCGTCGAGCTCAAGGTGACCTAATGTAACTGCTTCAGCCTGGAGCTTTTACACAATTCCTTGAATCGATTCAGTGTGGGATAGAATCCTAGGGACATTAGCTCTTACTATGCAAACCCCCTTGGAACCTTCGCAATGGTACACGATCCGTTATTGACCCCATTGAACTCGACCAGTGCACCAGGTTTCCGTGGCAAATTTTTCTGATGCTGTCCACGTAGGTGGCCACTATGAAGAATTTTTTATAAAATGAAATGTGCTTTTCAATACTAAGTTAGAAGCACTCGCTTTGAAATGAGCAAAGTGTGAATAAACCATTTGAGTACGGAAACAGATTGTCCTTTTTTATTGCCCTCATGTATACTTCAATCTGTAACTGCAGTAATATAAAGGGTGTTGTGGTATTCGAAAGGTCTGCGCAATGACGCCTGTGGGGTCAACTGATTCGTTTCCAACTGATCGCTTGTACCAAATAAGTGACCCTGAAGATAGTCGTTTGAACGGCATAGCCTTACTCCGGTTCGGTAAATGATCTCCCGACCCGTATGCTTGTTATTGACGCCACTTGCCACTACACCACATCTGCCTGAACCAGCAGAACGCCTGCCGATCTAAGTTACAACTTCGTATAAAAATGCTTACATGCGGTCCATTTGTATGCACTCGCTGAGAAAACGCCGAGCAGGAGCTTCGATGCCGACTTACAGTAGCGACCTAAAGTATTGTCCAGAACGGTTTTCCGTACACTAATTTCTTCTCTCAGAAGGGCAGAAGTTGTAGCTGAAGATTTTCTTCTGAAGTACTCAAATCCTTAAGATTCTGAAAATTGAAATCACTGAAAGCCCTAAAATTTTAGTATTTAATGACGGCTGTTTAAGAAGAATTACTGCGCAAAAATTGTTTTCATGAAACTATTGGCCGTACTGTATGTAAATAGTCTACTTTATCGCCTTGCTCTGAATGGCGTAGAGATGATTTCGTAGGTAGGTGGGTGCTAATATGTAAGTATTCAACTGTCCTTATAAATTTGAATGAGCGTCAAATGCATGGCACATCCCAGATGGAAAACAAGCGGTTACCATCCCGCCATTCCGCGCGCTTTGATCATTGAGTTGTAGTCAGCCGGTTTTGGCCGTAAGCGGGAATAGTCAGCCGTTCTCCTAAGCAAGCGATAGAAATAAATAGTGATTCAATGTCATTGTGTCTCGTTGTAAAAGGCAGATCTCATGGGCTGACGACGAAAACATCTCACCCATCTGCTCAAATCGGTATCATCACAACAACCATTACCACGACCAACACCGCCGTTTTCTCCTGTCGTCGGGATCGACCCGATCGTTCGCAAATTGACACTGCCATTATCCGTGTTCCAATCTGGCAGGCACAACAAATCCTGCTATCCTGGAATAATACCCACATCTGTATATTTCCAAACCAGATTCATTTCTGAGGACAGTTCCGATCCAATTGTATTCTACCTTCAGTAGGGCATTCTATTATAAAAGACAGCTTATTTAGCACATTAATTTTCATGAAATTAATGAGGAGGGATATTCAGTAAAGCCTAAAAAGCATTCCCTAAATTCCAAAATGTTGCGATAATCTCGTTAAAATTATGTATTCTATGCAATAAACGGCAGACTTAAAAACCACAAAACATTTCTGTAACAGCTCAGCCCTCTGGAAAAAACGCCGACCAGTTGGATTTTCTGCGAACGCTGAATTTTTCTTTTGCAAAAATTGTCCTCTTTGTCTCACTATCTACCATTCTGGAAGTCCATGTGAATTGCTGTTCTTTGTCAGTTGCTATCTCTCTTTCTCTCTTTCGCGGTAGTGTTGAAGAAGTTCCGTAGGTCACATCAGTCCAGGTTAGCTTCATGTGCAGAAAATTGGGCAGCCAAATGTCCCCTTCTACCAGCTAGGCTTCTGCTCAGGATCCCCTTAACAACATACATATGTACTTCACAGTTCACGGAATACCCGAACTTTCCTCAAGGTTTTGTTGCGTATGGCCAGAACATAAACGATTAGAGAATGGCGCCTTCCGTAGCTTCTAGCGGTGTCAAACGGTAGATGCGTAGGCCAGGAGGAATTGGGGCTATTCAGAATGGAAGGGGAGGGTGCGTGAGCCTTTTTCGTGTAGTACAAGTACGAAGGTGCGATGTTCCTATAGTCTCAAACCACTATTCAGGCAAGAGGGCTCGGACGAGGGCAGCACGTTGACTCAATCAAAAGACTGAGTTCGAATAGCCGTAGACGGACCCTAATTCCGCCAAAATAAGGACCCACCTCAAACTACGCCCCAGACCCTTTGAGAATCTCGTCGATGGAGTGGGTAATATGAACTGTCACAGCAAAAAAATCAAAAATTGTTAAAGCTCTAGGTAATTTTACTGCAAAAACTTCCAAATTTTTGCGGAAGCTTTTGAAAAAGATGTAAGAATCTCTCGAAAATTTCTAAATACTATACGAGTTCTATTCCACCTTTTCCGGCAACCGGGCTCCGACAACATCAAACATACACGCCCCTCCTTTGCCAAAACGAAATATGGCCCCTCCCTCATACCGACGAGGATTTCGCGAAGTAGGATCCTCCTTTTCCCAACTTTCCCAAGACATTACTTTTCTCAGCCTACGAAAACGTTGACTTTATCGTCCTCAGTACCTATTCGTAGAACTCGTGGGAACTGATTGTGATGCATTACATGATGAAATGGCTGGAATGCACATTCAGATGATTCTCTAATTCCATGTGTGGGTGGCACAGGCCCATGAGGAAAATTCGATAAAGCCTTCGACCAGTACCGACCATTTTTTCAATTTCTATGATCCTTTGAATCTATACGTGTGTTAAAACTATACATGCCCAACAGATTTGTTTCAAAAAACCCTTTTGTTATTCTTGGAAGAGACAGCATTGGAATGGGGCTGCACTTAAAGTTACGGTCGGGATAAGATGCCGAAAGGCAATCCCTACGTGAGTGAGAAAGAAGGGTTCCCAAGCACAGAACTGAGAGACACTGTCGCGACCAAGAGTGCGAGGCAACAGCCCTAAGGCCTTGCTTTGTAAGTCGTGCCGGTAAGCCGTAGTGTCCGGATAAGCTGTCATCCTTATCAATACTGTATACATTGCGTCTGCGCCCTCTTGCACACATGGTGCTCTTTTGCTTTTTCCTTCTCGTCGTTGCACTGTGTTGCTCCGTTATACCATGGTCAATCTCGCAGGTCAAATTTCAGTGTTTTCTATGAAGCTTTTTGCTTTATTTCCTTTTTGCTCTGATTTTCGCTTTTTCTCCCAATTGCGTTCCTCATTGCACTCCTAAACTGATTTTCGAACGAAAAACACAAAAATTCGATCCTATCCGTGCCTCTGAATGTATACGTTTATTTAGTTTTTAAGACAGCTTCCAACCTCCCCGTTCCTTCGTTTGTGTTCTCCAGGAAGTACTCGATGACGATAAACGCCACTTAGTTTCTATGAGGATCACCACTGACTGGAATGCCCCTAGGCAAGTAGCTAACGGTGTTTTGTGCCAACGCAGTGAGGAAGTGAGCACGGTCGGGGAGAAGAGGCTGGAGAACATAACAGATGACACGGCGTCAGGCAACAGCTTGCCACGGACTAGAGAAAACTGAAGCGTTCAAGGCGGTCCCTGCAAAACGCCAGCGCAACTGTCCTCGCATAGTGCCACATCTGTAACTGTCCTCTAAAAGTCTACACTGTACGCCTAAGAGAACCCCCACTTTCTGCCTGGGTTGTGCCAAGAAGGCACAGGATGCACAGAGAGACTGACGCTATCATCCCCCCAATGGTTGAAATCCGGAGAAAAATCTCACTTATCTAGACCTTTGAGCTCAATTGTTTGCTTTTGAAAGAGATACAGAACAAAGAGCATTGTTTGCCTTGCTCCACATGAGCTGGAGCCTATACTGTTTAGTAGAGCCTAAAGAGCTCCCCTTGAAGGAGGATATCATGGAAAGAACTAAGGTCGAAGAAAGAAAAACTCACCTAGTCAAGAGACAGACGACGTTCCTGAGGGTGCGGACCAACATGAAATTGGCAGTGAAAGATATGCCCTCGGCCGTCTAGCATGACTTCACTACTGGCGCACTTGGCGATCCACGCCCACCTCTCGCGTTTTCTCGTGTCTCAGTCTCTAAGCCTTCAGCGGAGATAGCGTTATCGTGGAGAGGGCAGCACCGATGAGAGTCGCATCAATGTGGAAATCAACAGGTTTTATTTCTCGGAATCTAGGCCATTTTCCTCGGTTTTTTCCTCTTTCATGCATCAATGACAACCTCTAGTTTACTTTTCCAGGTGCATTTTCATTGTAAATTCCACCTCTAAACGTCGAAGAGCATTCTAATAACATTTCTCGGAAACATTTCAGATGATGGGATGAACTTTTTGAGTCTAACTTTGCTGTTTCACTCTTCAAGACTCTAATCGCTCTATAATTGCGACAATAGCGAGGTGACGGAACTAACAAACTGGTAGCGGAACTGCTGTTCCTAAACAAACCGTTCAACACGTGCGAATATTTTTGCATAATAGAAAACGTTTTGAATCTGTTTGTTATGATGCCAACACCGTTCATCCATGGATGTTGTCCCTTAATCGGACTGGTGCTGTTGTTTTCGTTGAGTGCATAACAGCACATAAAAGTGGCCAATATCTCGATTTACTCAGCCATGGCACCACCTTCCGTCTTTGCTCTGAACGTCAAATCTGTGATTTCGGTTAGTGCGGGAACTTCCGTATTAGATAGGATTGCGCCGTTTGCGTGTGTTTGAATTTTCGATTTCAGTCACATTTGATGTGCAGGCAGCCAACAAGGAGATTGCTTCACGTGGAGCCCAGGGAGCTTGTATTTCTTAGGACCCGTGCCATCGCCAGATTCGAATGCACCCATAATGTGCGAGAGCTCTTCTATTTAACGACAAAGCACTCGGTGTTGATTGTTCCTTTGTTGGGATGCGCCGTGTATTTTGGTTCTGCTCAAAATCGTGCAGCACCAAATCGTGGTTTGGCCTATATGATGTGATTTTGCGCTTAGTCCCTGTATGAGTTTCATTTTGGTCCACAACGCATGTGTGGTAGCAATTCAGTTAAGCGACCTCGAAAGGTTGCAAGGCTTTGTCGGACAGTGCGGAGTAAGTGCGAGACTTGACTCGAGGACAATGCACGCAGTGGCTTGCACTGCTTTTCACTGTACCTACCCCATCCATTTTGCTTTCTCGTTTTTTTTTTTAGCTCTGTTCAGCATTTCTAAGCCTCATCTCATATTATGCGCCATCAAAGCTGCTCTTGATCCCTTCTTAAAGCAACAGTGTCACGGGGGCTCTAAAAATTTGATGCTAATGGGGTGGGGAGAAGCACTATCCTTAGTCGAACACATTCGAAATGAAACTGAACAAAAACTCACCTTGGGAAGCTTGTAGAAAGGGCGACTAACGGCAGCATATGAGCGGAGGCGGCATCAGAATGGGCGGCACCGATCATAGCCGCTGTCTTCCAGCCGTGGTGATGGCTTGGTCA
>KZ345621.1:85576-99466 GCA_002352805.1 Teladorsagia circumcincta
GTAACCCAAAATTAGGGGTATGTCGTATAGTTTTGCAACGCAGTGTAGTCTCCACAACTCTGGTTGGTTGGGGAAGGTCTCGTATTGATGCTCTAGACGCCTCAATGCAAGAGCTTTATTGTCCGATAACCGCGGATGATTTCTCTTCCACGGAAATTGGACATGAATGATGCTGTCAATGACTTGGACGGTATCGTAGTAATGCTGGACGACTTCGGCATTGACCTGGTCGTCTTGACGTGGGCTCATGCTGTCGGTGACCGCGATGAATTCGAGATCCCACAGTTGGGTAATATGTGGATCGTCACATTCTTGAACTGCACTCGCTTCTGAAGCGGTGAGATATTCTGAAGAGATTGAGAAATTGATGAAACGTGTGCAGAACAAAGCAGCTTCGACCCGGATACTACTGCTTATCCAAATCGTGTGTACACGATCATGAGTCCTGACGGTAAACGACGTGCTCTCGTCGTATCGACGATTCTCCAGTAGTGATCTATTCCAATGAAGAGGTCGATGTCGATGTCTTCATCGGTGACAAGATCCTACGGGTGCACTAAGAACGTAATGACCGAATCGTATCTTTGGAGATATGAGTGCATGGATTGGCGTAGAAACCTTACGAGTTCTCAGTGCGAGTTTACCTGGTACACCCGCATGGTTCGTAGGACGAGTAAAAAACGCGATAAATTTTCGGTAGCCTGACGACCTCCAGAGCTTCGCGTAGTAAGTGGCTGCAAATCTTCGAATGGAAGACCTAGCCTCAACGCAGTAGCTTCTTTTATGAAGCTGCGTTGTGCGCCGCTGTATAGCAGCAACACAAGCAACTCATCTAACAAGGACGTAGTACTGTTGCGTGCTCGAGCAGTCACCACCATAAAACGTCTATCTTCTGGTATGGACTGCTTGAGTGGTCGCAAAACCGTACATTGGACCGAAGAATCGGATCAGCAATCTTCACTTTCGGTCTCTGTAAGATCCCTAATGAAAGAATCGTCTGGAGGCTGGAAGGAATGCTCAATTGGTCAGTCCGGCCATTTCTAATAAGATGTAGTCCGTTGGACGCGTCTTGCGACGCTGAGCTCAAATCTGTTTTCTAAATCTGCGGAACGATTCTCTTGAAGAAGTTACGAGGGAACTTCTTCCTGTGCCTTTTTCACTGTGGAGCCCTCTACATTTGCCTATCCGCACGATTCGTAAAGAAAAGAAACATAAAAAGAGCCGGAGAGCTCCATCGTTGGTCAGCCTGATGAACTAGTGGATAACATCCTAGATTCTCAGTAGCGCGTTCGCATGTTCGAGCCAGAGTAAAACTTTTGCATTTTTTATTTGCTCTTCACACGAGCCCAGAAAATTCTTAAAATTGGTTTTTCTCTTGATTTACACCCCCGTTTAACCATAAAAGAGGCAGACTCTGGAATTTTCTCCTCGTCCTTCTTTTTAGGTTTTTCATTATGATGAATTTTGACACACAGAACAGAGACAAAGACACAAGCTCATGATATACAAAATTTCAATAACTTACGAGCACATGTGATTGTTCCTCACAAAATGATCAAAAAAGCAGCTTTTTGCAGTGCGAACATCGACTAGAGAAAGACACTAGAGGGATGTAAGGGTGCCACAGTGAGAAAGAGCCCAAAGAAAGGACCCCTCGTAACTTCTTCCAGAGAATCGAGAATCGTTCTGCAGATACCGAAAACGGATTTGAGCTCAGCGTCGCAAGGCGCGCCCATCGGACTACACCTCATTTCAAATGGCCGGACTGACTAAGTGAGCATTCCCCATGAGCCTCAACACAATTCTGACTGGAGTCTCTATGACGGAATCGGTCTTCACGCGGAGATGGTGAATCGCGTCTCCGCGCAGGTGAAGGTGATCTGTTCCGTCGTGGTGATCTTGCTCGTTCACGGTATGAACGGGGTTGACCTACGGATTCCCTTCCCCAACTAGGTGATCTAGAAGACCGAATAGACGACCTGCTGCGTCGCGCACAATAAGAGTGTCTGGGTGCTCGTCCACAGAGGGAGATATGATGAATTCCTTGGCAAACAGAGCATGCAGGACGGTCACAATCGTCCACCCTGTGATTTTGCAACAGACACTCAAAGGAATCTTCCACGGAAAGACTGGTCATTCATTTCTCGTGTACAGATGTTGGCATGGTCATTGAAGACCATATGCAAAGTTTGGAGCGAAGAGAATGAAATACTAAAAAAATGCAGTACCTGGGAAGCCTCAAATGTTGGACCGGAATGGACCAGTGTGCGGAAGCGGAAGTGCTCTTGTGACAAAGTGCATGGCGGTCGTGGAGCCACGTGTCAGTTTTTGGGGAGGTCCAACGTGTAACCCTTTCAGATTCATTCTTTCAACAAGTTTTCACGTGTTACTTTCCAACGCCAACAGATGTGGCAGTTCTACGGCGGGAATTTGAATTTCTTATAGTCTTCCTGGTTTTTCGGATTAATACCAAAACCAACGCTTACTTCTCGGTCTTTTTGCAATCCTCATGAAGCAAGGGGGCTAAAGTATCAGTTCCTCGTAGGGATGGCGGCAGAGTTTACCCGTGGACGATCCCTTTAATGCACAAGCGTTCATCTGCGATAGTCTATCTTGCACTAATCTATGTCATACGACTACAGTTGAATGCTGAATGGCGTCTTGAGCCACAGAATGCACACTGTGCTGACGAATACGACTTTCGACGACATGAGCTACTTGGAGAAGGGCTTCGACGTTTTGCTTGATGTTCCGTGGTAGAATAAAACCAGACTACAGGAAAAGTTTATCAGAATAATATTCCGCAATACCACAGCAGATCACGGTTACGTCGATGTCGTATCCAGAATGCCGAAGGGAAACGTGGGATTGAGAATAATCAGCGCGGAAGCTGAGGGTCCTGAGGCTGGCGGAGACGTCGTTCGGTGAGCAGCGTGGTCAGCGTCGGTCCGTCCGTGGTCGCGTCCTTCCTCCCTCTCCAAGCCATGGTCTTTTGTACGGCTCCGCCTCCTGTAATCAGCACTCGTGATCAGGGCATTGAGGAAAGAGCTAATCCCAACTTGAATATCGATTGTTTAGCTCAACCCAACCCAGCTCTTACACCTCCCCCCTTTCCCAAAAACGTCCGTCCTCGGACGATAGAAGCTTATAAACTAGGAAACAAGGTGGTAAAATAGGAGCAGTCTGCACTTACGGAGTAGCTTGATAGAAATATCTAAAGAAAACGTATGGGAAGAGCCGAACGGTAGAGTAGAATCGAAACGTAGTGGTCGAAAGGCGGTGGAACGTCCTTGTAGGGATAAATCTAAAAGAAAATTATTTGTGGTGCGTGTAATAAGTAGTGGTTAAAGCTAAAGAGTGGATAAACCGAGGAAGAAAATTAATGCCATTTACCTTGGGAAGAAGTTCATGTGCTTAAAAAAAAGATCTGGGAGTGACGAGCGATCGACGATGACGTTCTGAGCAGCTGCCCATTGTAGCAGCCGCGCTCAATTCGTAAGTGACCGTAGTGCGGCGGCGTGTCCCAGTATGAATTGACCGTGACGACATCTAGTAATAGCAACATTCATTCTCCTGAGGTCGTCGAGAAGCTCGCCCGACGCGTGATCCAGATGTGTCGTCGTGGTCAGAATGATCACGAGATCTATTTTGTGACCCTGTACCGAGTCCACAGTGTGCAATCGAATTCCGAGCGGCGCGATCTGCTAACAGCCGTTCTTGATCCTTGTAAAAGTGATGATGGCCATTGGCGAGGGCTGTATACTCCTATCAAGCAAAAACTGGATCAGTTCGATGCAACAATTCGCTTCCTCTTCATTGGAATGTGACTGCGTGTGAGAAACTCGCGAAGAACCTTCGACATTAACAACGACGAGAGGAAGAGCTGGATTCGGAAGCGAAAGTCGATCTGTCAGGAGTGTCCGACAGTGAGCTGGTGTACCGCTGGTTAGCACGCCTCCATAAACAAGAGTGTTCGGTAATTCGTTCAGGGCTGTGTGAGCCCGGAACGTTGTCACGAGCGGGGCTAACGGTACATCCTTCTGCATGAGCAAGTACATAAACTCTTTACCTCCGAGCTGGGTGGCTATGGATGAACGGGGACAACGAGTGTGTGGTTGCAGTTGGTGAACGTCCCCTATATAAATGTGACGGGCCGATGGGAAGTGAGCCGTTAGTGCCACAAACGCAGGTTCTGGAATCTGTGATGCTTCGTCAGCGATTATGACTCTGCAACCGACCAGAGAGTTGTGGAAGATACCACCGGATTTGGTCGTATTGAGTAGGGACGAAACTGTGATGCAGAGGATGGTTGGATCTCTGACACGGAACATGATGCCGACGGCTTGTTCTGTGGCGATGGGGTTGTGGCTTTCGGCGATTCGGTATTCTTCACGTTTTTCCTCCGTCATGTGTAGAGTGGCCTCGGGATGGATCAGTACTTTTTCAAGGAGAAGGCGGCAGCGGGAATATCAACGAAGTCGCTCCTGTTCGTTCGCACACAATGTGTTGGAATAATTGACCAAAAGGTCACAGAGAACTCGATGTAGATCGACTAGAGTCGTTGGTGTGCCTTCTTGGAGGGCTGTGTCGGCTACAAAATGAAGTACAGTACAGTGGTGTCGATACTCCTCCAGACCCAACAAGGTATCAGCGAATCGAAACACGGCAACGTTCGTCGTAGCGGTAACGATAACGAGTTGACCTGGTGTTGACAAGCGAGCGGCAGTGGTGGCTCCGACGAGAGTTTTGCCAGTGCCGGTAGGTGCTTGGATGGCGAGCATTGGGGAAGTTCCGGTGCCCATCTGTACGGCCCTAGCTTGGTCCTGGCGGAAATGCAGGGCTTGGGATCGATATCGTACGGCGAGTGGGGGAGCTGCTGGTGGAGAGTGAGAGTCGTCAGATGAGGTCGGACGAGGTGGGCTTGTGTAAACAGCGTCCAAGATGGCATGGGCGAGACTGTGTTCAGCCGGTCGCAATAGGGCCGACAGATTGTCGCTAGCCAAGAACTTGAAGACGGGATCGGTGCCAGACGGGAGTCGTGCCAATCGTACATAAATAGGGAGAGTAGCAGAATTCATTTCTGTGTCGACTGTACCAAAACGACGTGCTGAATTGCGAAAACGAGTATGCGTACGTGCCTCAGAGTGGAGTTCAACATGTATTGCTCGTTCATAAACCGAGAAATGTGCTTCAGCTACTCGCGTTCGCAAGACAATGTTAGAGTCAACGACCCAGATGTCTGTTGGTCGAGTTCTTGTCCAGCCTCCTTCCGTGGTTATAGCTGGAAGTGTGAAGTGGAGACGCGGCAAGCGCCGCACTAGCTATGGCGAACAATTTGCCCATGCGCCGGCGTGCGGTGCGAGGGTGCTCGACGTAACTGGTGAAACCTTGCATACGTTCCTGGACCCACTGGGTATCTTCGGGAGGCAGTTTGCTGACGCATAATGGCAAGATGGCTTCGTCGGGATATGCTGGGAGGAAACGGCGAACTGTGTTGGTTAGGAACTGTTCGGCCTCTTCTGATATGGCCGTGTGAGAGAACCGCATGGCGCAAGAAATGTTCGGGCGGACTGCGCCGAGAGTATACAGTAGTGGAATATGCGTAGCAATCGGTTACCTAATACAGTGATCCACGCAACAGCCGAAAGGTGCTGAGGGAAGTCAAGCAAGATCGAGTTCTGAGTGCGCCAAATCCTGGAATCTTCTACCAATGAGCCGTAAAGGCAGCGATGATGAAAAACCATCTGCTTGCATTCCTGTGCTGAAATCGCCATGTGGGTTTCGGTGAGGTGCTCCGTACGCGCGCCGAAGAAGTTTACCGAATACGTGACCGACTGCCGAACGATTCTACAAAGCGAAGCCGGGGAAGAATAGAGCTGAGTATTGGGTCGATAGAGATGCAGGGTAGCCCTGTGAAGTTCTGTCAGACGGTTGAGGAGAAGCGTAGAGCAATTTTGACGGTCTACTAGGAAGATGGGATTTATTAAGAGAAGCAGTAAGTTGGGCGATGTGAGCTTGGGAGTTAGCCGCATCGGCGTTTGGCTGCGCTGAGCCCAACGAGGCGTGGCAGGAGAGTACGTTAGCTCAAGGAGAATTAGGTGGATCTCCACTGTCGTATCTGGTACCTCGGGGGGCTAAAGTAGCTTCCAATCCGCGACGTTGGAAGCGAGGGCTGGGAAGTCGCGGACGTCTGGCCGAAGGGCAAACCTGAGCGACATGACCAAACCCGTTGCATTTGAAACAACGGAAATTTTCCAATGCATGCGGGGGCCCAGTGGGTGTCCCGCTTGTCGGGAAAAGGGTACCCGGACCGGTCCCGATTTGAGTCTAAATGGAATGCGCGGGGAGGCTTGCTGTTGAGGACGCGGCTCGCCTCGGCGGGTGGACCGGGACATTACCTGAATGGGAGCAGAAGGTGCTGTAGCCGGATGTAGGAGGCGTTCCGCCGTTGCCTCGCTTGAGAGTTGTTCGACGGTCTGAGCTTTCGTGACCGCTTGCTCAAAAGAGAGGGGGTTATCAAGTTCGACGAAATAGCGGATGTCTCCGCGCAGCCGGGCAACAAACTCCTCCAGGACTCGGTCTTTTTGGGTAGAAGGGTCCTGACCCGATGTTGCCGGACCAAATTGAGAATACATTTGGCGAATGTTGTGCACGATTCCCCTGCTTCCTGACTGCAGGTTGACAATTTTTGTCGGGCGACGTAGCGGCTGCGGGCTTTCAAAAAACGCGGTAAGGTGGGACACGACCGTTGCGTATACCCGTTTGACGGAGTCCTCGAGCTCTTCCACTTTCTCCCGCGCGACCCCATCTAGATGCCCAATGAGGAAGTTTGCGCGTTGTTCGTCGGAAAGGGGAACGGGACGCACACGCATGACATCTTCTAAACGGCGCAGCCAGATCGAAAATTGTGCGCCGTTTTCGGAAGCGCCGGAGAATGGGGCAACTCGAGGTGTCTGGCATTCGGGCTAGACCATGGCCACTGCAGGGAGGCCGTCTAACCGCTTACCGACCGTCGCAAACGATTCGTTAAGTTTTGCTGTGAGGGCTGCGTTCCCTTCGTTGATTTTGCGGGTTAATAGGGCAGCCGTGGCACAGGCGTCGCTCCATACTTGAGTGATAGCAGTGGTGGTAGCGTCGCGAAGGGCATTCGCATCGCGACCGCGAAGGATCCTGTAGGTCATCTAAGACCGACAGCGAAGGTCCTGCCTGGGCCTCAGCCTTCACCGGTGGAGTGTCAGAGGGTTGGGCAGCAGCCCCGAGAATAGAGGACGAAGAGGACTTGGCAATGCTGCGAGTTACAGGCATAAGCAATGCACCAACAGTGAGATGAGAGTGGCAGGGGTTACAGGTTAGGGTTACAGGGGGTTGGGGGTTATATAAGAAAAGAATGAGGGAGCGAACTGATAAGTGGAAGATAAAGAAAAGTGTCATGGAAACAGCAATGAGATGAAAACAAGCGAAGATATCCGCCGGAGAAAATGGGAGAGATAAGTAATGTTTTGAGAAGGCGGCTAAGCGACCGGTAGCGCATATAACGCACACATCAAAAAAAAATGTAAAGCACGAAGGTAATGTGCTGCGAGATTGCGAATGAAGATAAGCGTGGGACGCTAAGCGTGGCAGGCTGCGCAGCGCCGTCGCATCTGTAAACATCCAAGCCCGCGTTCAAGCTGATGCACGCAAGAGTTACGGTAGCGCTTAGAATGCGCAGAAACGAAGAAAAGAGAGCGAAGAGCATAACCTGGGTCCGTATAAAGGAACTGTTCACCGCTAAGATGCATCGCACGGGGAGGGCTGCGAATGGATTAAAAAAAACCGTATTCGGAGAGTGGAGTTGGATCCGGACACACTAACTAAAGATAACTAACCATCGAAACTGGGTTGTTCCTGAGCTGCTTGGAGAAAAGGGCTTTAACCTGACCCCCAGTGCGCACGACACACACTTGCCATCCCGGGAAACGTATGACGACTCTATCACTTGAAACCAACGCTTGAAGCTACGAGGGTGCCTCTGCAACCTTCGTGTACACACCTTGATGCAAGTCCTTTGATAAGCCTCTTATCATCGCGGTAATCAATCAAATCGTTCTTTTGCGCAAGTTACCCTATCCACCGACGGAAACACTATCCTCTGAAGGCCCGTGTCTTTTACGGAAAATCACCCTATCGTGGATACAAGAACGAATCGGGGATGGCCTCTTGACGGTCTCCCGAAGAAAGGCGTGAAAAGCATAAAGCAGGAAAGAGTAGCGTTGCCCGAACTGTCTCAGAAAGATGACCAACAGGTCTTATGATATCGGGAGCTTAAAATGGAAAATAGACTGAGGAAGTGAATGCACGTGCAAGTCGATCGAATGGAAAAGAACGCAGGACTGAGAAACAATCGGTCCGACACCACACAAAGAATACCAACTTATATTGGCGAAGGAGTTTGAATGAACGATTGTAGAAGAGTGCAATACAAAAGGACATGGAGAACACACTAAACTTATGCATCTAAGTTCAAAAAAACAGATTAGGATTGAACAGGGCGATCAAGAAATGCCTACTACCGCTAAAATTTAGAGTCGAGTTTGCCTTACTATCATAAAGGATTGCTCCACCTAGAGGGCAATTTGCTCGAATCGCCTTACAGAAAGAAGCGAACTAACTGCCACGAAAGTGAATAGTAGTAGGAGAAATTAAAGATAGAGGAAGGATTGAAAGAGAGTAAATACATTGGCACAGCCGTGGCCATCGGTTGTGTCCAACGAGTGTCCAAAAAGCTGAGAAAACTATTTTAAAGGATCAATAAGAAAAGAAAATAGAATGAAAACGACTTACCTCCGCCTGATGAATTGGTTCGCTGCTACCACTTAATGTTCCGTGGTATAATAAAACCAGACTACAGGAATATGTTTATCAGAATAATATTCCGCAATACCACAGCAGATCACAGTTACGTCGATGTCGTATCCAGAATGCCGGAGGGAATTGTGGGATTGAGAAAAATCAGCAGCGAAAGCTGAGGGTCCTGAGGCTGGCGGAGACGTCGTTCGGTAAGCAGCGTGGCCAGCGTCGGTCCGTCGGTGGTCGCGTCCTTCCTCCATCTCCAAGCCTCGCCGCATGGTCTTTTGTACGGCTCCGCCTCCTGTAATCAGCACTCGTGAACAGGGCATTGAGGAAAGAGCTAATCACAACTTGAATATTGATTGTTTGGCTCAACCCAACCCAGCTCTTACAGTCTTACACGATCGCCGTCGTACGTAGTAGGAGATGAATCCCTTGGAGAGGATCGTGCAACAGATTTCAAAGCCAATGCATGCGATGGTTGGGTTCTCGCTGGCGCGGATTCCTCCACTACCTCGGAGGTCTTGACGACATCGTCAAGCGCTTCAAGAATCGAGAGACATCCCACGAGATCGAATGTCGGCAAACGCACTGCTTGATCGTGCGAGGCACGATCATACAACGCATTATTGAGGGTTGGTAGTCCTTCTCCGGATCTGGGTTGACCCAAAGTTGAACTGGTAAGCACCTCTGCCACTGGGTGATTTTGGTGCCGACTGGATTGCTCCTGGAGGAGTTCCTCTTCGGAGCGGTGTGGCACAAGATCAGGGGCAAACTAATAATAGACCTAATAGACCTAGCTCCCGTAAGGGCTAAGGTATCCAAGGTAGTACATTTGTGCTTCGGTAGTAGCTGCATGACTACCTCGAGGCTAGCGAGAGGTTCATTTGCTGCGTCCGCGGCTGCTTCCCCTCCACTGGTTCCCAGTGGGATAAGTAAGCGGTAACGAGTGCACGGCGCGACTCCTCGTCTTCCTGATCTGCAGTGCTACCTCTCGGACTTGATTCGCGGAGTGACACTCGCGAGTCAGAGTGAGGTGCGCAACCGCAAGAGCCTTGTCTCGGTCTTTGAGTTGCCCAGCCACTTCGTCCGGATCTTCAACGAGCTGGAGCTCCTCCAGGATGGAGAGAGAGAGATGTTATCCGCTGCTCGCTGAAGACTCTGAGCCGCACGAAGAAGTTAAGAAGTTCGTAATTCCTCAAATCCTCCATCAGGATGCTAATCGCAGACACGCGTCGATGAGAATGAATGATTCTCAATCGATGCTCACCTGTTAATTAGTTTCCCACGGAGCGAGGATTACGGTAATGTCTCGCCTCGTACTATTTCTCCGCTTTCCCATGAGCGCGCATGAGAGAGTTACACTTTCTCATGTCGGTTTCAATTGAAATCGATAGGTGCCGTTAAGCCTGAGGAAGTGCTTAATTGCCCCGATATCGATCCATCCGGCCTGGGAAACGGATGGCTCTCTCGACGCGCATCGATTAGGAGACGAACTAAGAAAGAGGGACCAACGGAATGGGAACCGAAAAGACCGATCAACGAAATAGGAACCGAAAAGACCGATCCAACGTAATACGAACGGAGTAAGCTTGAGAAGGTGGGCGAAATAGAAATCTTGCTATCCAGCTCGAGGAACGCGCAATAAATGAGGAAAATGTTTGAAACGTAGTGACCTACACGAGCAAGCAGTATTTTGAGGGATGAGACCAAATGGTGAGTAACCCGTATCACTTAACCCGAAACTAACTAAAAAGAACCCCAGGGATGGGGAAAAGGAGGGATAAAACTACGGGGAATTTTACCTTAAAGGAAGCGATTACGATAAGGAAGGGCCGCATCAGGGGAGGATATGCACCACGCGAAGCAGTTACTTGTTCGGCAAAGGAGCGAAGTATGGAGCTTTCACGGCGAAAGGTGTCCTGGTTGCTGAGCGGGACCTCCGAAGCACTCCGCCCCGAAAGCGTTACGCCCACTAGTTCTGTTGGTGACTTGGACGAGCTATTTGCTGTTGGCTTTCATTTTGGAGGATCACTTCCATATCAGCGGCTGTATCTTCCAACTATCCTACGTAATGCTTTATCAATCAAAACATTGTGCTTGTTGGCGTGATGGCGGCTATGGGGCTTAACACGTCCGGAAAACTTCGTTCTTTATCGCCGCTCTTCCATGGTCGAAAATGAATGGGCAGTTTAGAGATGCTACTTTACGTATTCTCGACGAATTTCTCTGCTTTTTTTCGCCATTGGCGTACCATTGAGCACCCCCACGTCTCTTCTAGACCCTTCCAGAATCTATCGTAATCGCTGCCTTTGACGTAGTAACTGTGGGTGTACCCTAGTTCCCTTGGAGAGACCGAGTGGATTGGTACGAGCCGATGATTCACCTTCTGGGGGTGCTGGGGGCATTCAACCAGGTAGACCCTTTATTAGGCCACAAGAGGTCTTTTCGAGCTACTCTTCTGGGGCAGCATACTCACGGCCGGCTATGAATGTAGGCCCAGCGCAGCACACGCTCAGCGTCGCTTAACCTTCCAACTTGACACCACTTGAAGACGCAAGGCCTCAACACCAGCGCTGACGACGGCCCTCGCTCGCCTACTCTACCGTCCACCACCGGACCCCTCGAGAGCTGGCCCACCTGCTTCCCACGGAAGCGACAACGGTGGAGACCGCGGCGAGCGTGCTCTAGAGGCCTCTTGAGGTTTAACTCCAGGCTTCTCCGGTCATCCTGGTCCCAGGGGAGGAGTCTTGGGCCCAATGGGTCCCAAGCTGGCAGGTTGCCACAGTCTTGCTGGAATAAAAACCCCATTCTTTCCTCGCCAGTTCGCATCCCAAGTTATGACCGCTGCGCTCAGCGCCCAAGTACGTCAAAAGATGGGGGAGGGTACCTCCAGTGGTCCATATGCCCTGGCGAGTCTCCCTTATGGGACCATCGACTCCGGTATGGCCGATAGGTCGGGCTGCGATCAGTGGTAGCTGGCCGTCTCCTACCAGGCTCCTTTTCTCGAATTTGAAACCGAGAGGGTCGGTTTCAATGGTCCGATGCACCATGTCGTGAACGGTAGTCCAGCTCCCCGACGCTCGATCTCCAGCCGAGCTTCCCATCGACCCCACCACGCTCCTCCTGAGCATCTTCTTAGGAGGAGCGGACTAATTACTCCCTGGGGACACAGGGGCGCCCGCGGGCAGCCACAACAAGAACAACAAGTGGCCGGCGGACTGACCTAGGTAAACGACCCTACTACCCCTGATATACACACAACAAGCGCCGATATGAACTAGGGTAAGGTCCACATACACAATAGATTACATATGAATTTATTAACGCATTAACTAAAAACAGCTACTCGGGCTCCCTGGACCACCTCACTCAGAAGTGAGCTCCACCAGCTGACGCGACGCATTAAACCCCCACGTGGGCTCGGATCTTCTAGAGGCTTCGTGCGGCCGACGTTTTCTGCTTGGGATGTTGTAAGGGCTGCTTCCAGATGGGGAGCACGGGAAGGACACGACCGGCTATGGTGGACAGGCGCTCCGCCAGCATGGACTTATGAAGCGACGCGCTCCTTCGTCTTAGCTGGCCTCATCGCGTTTCCCGGTGAAGACCGACCAGTCACCGGTGGTCAGCCTCTACGATCATCCACTTTTTGTCGACGGTCGTAGTCGACCGAGTGACTGGCCTCGACCGCAGGGAGGCGTCCGAGCGCAAATGGGCCGGGGCGCGCGGTGCGCTCAGCGGGCCACCTTCGCATCCGCGACAACTTAGTTGGTGTCTCGATTACGCATGATTTCCGCTTCTAGCACTAGCGTTTTCCAACGCGTATTTCCCGATATAACCAGTGGAAGGACGCCGGCGACCAGAATAAATATCAGGACACCGAATATCCCTTATATGCATGGTAGTTTACACCAAATTTGATGAGAACAAATGCGAACAAGGTGATGCGATGTGGCGCCAGTTGGCGGCACCGCTGAAGATTACTGTCATTTTCGTGGTCCGGCTGTTAATTACATCTCGAGGTGGTCGTTATGTGCATGTACATACATACCACTGCGCGAGCGCAGGTGCTTGACGGGACATAGCTACGACTTATTCATCGGAATTTAGGGTAATGCCTTTTGCTCACAGGCCCCTTCATCTTGCATCGCCCAAAAGGCCTGGCTCGTATAGTTGACCGAAGTCAAAAAGAAAGGCTGCTGATTATTTTCAGTATTTCATATGTCTTTCACCTTTCTCCATTGACGACCCACTTCGCTGATCTGTACCCAAATTTAAGGGCAGCAAATGCTTCACTGTTGTGGAATGTCCCTCAATGTAACGCTGAACAGTTTCCCGAAGGTGCAATCATCGTCTGCCTGTCTCGCGAACGTGTCCTTCATCAGAAGAAAGATGCCTTCATTTTCAGTGTACTGCTTTTTTGCACAGATGTCTCGCAGCGCATGCTTGAAGGAAGTGGTCACGATAGATCCCATAGGGACGATAAGGAACGCTGTGTACTGGATTGGATAGGCGTTCTGTCTAGTGTTACGACACGTGAATTTTCAGTGGCAGTAATGCTTTATCAACGGAGTGATAAGGCGCCGAAATCCACTCCCGCTTAGTAAAAACAATGACTCATTGATGTAGAAAGGGTTGCAGTGGCGGCGTGCTAGATGTGATACCGCTATCGTGATAGTCCGATTTTCATTCTAGAGTGCACCTCATTCTTAGCAGCCACATCTCCTTATCTTATGGTATCGTATCCTCTAGGGGTAACGCTCGTCCGAATATAATCTACCTCACACCTTATCGAATGATAATGCGATGGTAGCAAATCCAGCTTCGAAGCCAGCATGATCGCTTCCTCTGAAGCAACAGTCTCAGCCAGGGTGAAAATCGTGTCGAGGACGTGGTCGCGGAAGTACGACCCCCCCCCCTAAAATTGAAGTCTTGGTACGACCCCTCTAATTTCATTCTCTTCCAAGAACGGAGTTCAGTGGTAGTGTGGTGAGTATCCGCGTGTGTCACATGCGAGACCCGGGTTCAATTCCCGACCGGAGAGAGTTTTTGCAATCTTAC
>KZ345621.1:100101-110183 GCA_002352805.1 Teladorsagia circumcincta
AAAGAGAGTAAGTCACAAGTATAAGTAAGACGTACCCAAGTTCGTGAAAGCTGTTGAAATTTCTAACAATCATAGACTGTAATTGCAAACATATTCATTCATAAGAGTTCATAGGAACGCATTACAACAGCCTGTATCAACCAGCGGCCGATTCCGCGACAGCTGCTCGCGGTTTGGCTCTGGGTCAGATTTGCTGATGCCCCTCTCAAAACCACCGGAAAGTACACCCTCTATGAAAAGGTTCCATTCCCCAATTTTCGAACCATTTGAATAGCACTCGGTCGGATTAGGTAGAGCTAGGCCAGCTACTGTCAAACAGTGTTGAAGTTGCTTTGAAAGCCTTCCATGCAAAGAGATAAGGTCTCTCAAATTTCGTCGAGGTAGCGTCGAGGTCGGGAAAACTTTCATGCGAGTTTTTGGCACTCAAAAGGCAATATCTCTCTAATTTGTCGAGCACCTGAAAAAGCGAAGACGGTTTCTGAAAGCGGAAGGTTTGCGCTTTCTAATAGTGTATTTAGCTTCTTTCCAGGCTTTTTTTCTGAGGAGAAATTTGCGTCGAGGACGTATCGAGGTTGGCCGCTAATCACTCAAAAAGGCGCTTCCTTCTTCACTGTTGCAGAATGTTTCATAGGGAACACTGAATTGTATCTAGATACAACCTTCCAGCGTAGGCAACATGAAAAGGGACACTCGACATCGCCCGCTACCGTCGGTATACGCCATGCAGCCGACCGTCACTTAAAGCGATACACTCGATTGGAAGGTGTTATATGATGATGACCTACTGAAAGAATCTGTACTGCAGCAAACACATCTCGTACCTCCTGAAACAGAGAAACCGCTTCATTTACTTGGGGCTTTCCTTCACAACTATCGTTTTTGCGACAGCGTTCCTTACAACAGTACCACCGTCAGCGAGGTATTCAGAACCAGCAGAAAGAACATTTTATGTAATGTTTTCTCGCACATCCTCGTTCTCTGCTGCAGTACACGCTCTTCCTCCTATGCACCACGATGCCACTGATGCGCTCGCTGCTGACCCATCCTGACAAGTACGACCCCCCTGTCGAGGATTTCCTCGACCGTTATTCACCCTGGTCTCAGCAGGATCGAAATGGGCGTGGCGTACGGAAGTCGCACCCCCTTATGCCAGCCGTGGTGATTCGTTCACGATCACGATTTGCATCGTGAATCGACTTTTGCGAAACTTTTGGAACCACAGGGACTACTTGAAGTCGATTCACGACGCAAATCGTGATTGCGAACGAATCACCACGGCTGGCAAGAGGGGGTGCGACTTCTGTACGCCACGCCCACTTCGACCCTGCTGAGGCTGTTGCTTTAACACAGTGGCGACAGCGCGCGTTTTGGTTTTTTAGGCCATGTGGGACATGAGCAGTTTGACGGACTCGATCTCTGAGACGCGCAACCGCGTCTCATTGTCCTACAATGTGCGCTTTTCGGAACTCAACATTGGAAACAGGGAAACAAGAGTACAGTGGGAGAGGGATCAGTCGACAGCGCGGCACTCAGCCTGTCTGCGCCTTTTGAGCGAGATAGTGGTAATGGCACAAAGTAAAGGGCTGAAAACCAGAGAGAGTAAGTCTAAGGGAAGTGGGAAGTAGAGAACACCACTCAAGATGCGTAGGAACTGGAATGTGTACGTTCACACCATCTCCTCGAAGGACGCATTCAAGTTGCGCACACATTCGCTAACTCTAGCCCCCTTCAGCTCTCGGAACGCCCGAAGCGAGCAGGTTTAGCAGCTGTTTCCGAGATTATCCAACCATTTCATGGACCATTGCGTTTATAGTTAGGGTTACTGTATGGCCCACAAAGTAAATACAAACAACTTGAGAAGAAGTCGCGCATTCGCTAGAAAAAGGGATGAGAGGGGTGAGACGCGCAACCGCGTCTCAATGTGCCATGTGGTCTGCAAACCGAAACACGCAACCGCGTCTCACCGTCGTCAATGTGTTAACCCTTGGACTACGACTTTTTTAGAATGGAGTTATAAATGTGTTCTGCATTGCAGCTATCCCTACCTGCCACAGTCAGTCATCTGCAGAAATTTGACTGATGTACATTGGGTTTGGCTTGAGATTTGATCTTGGGATCATGCGCGCGGTAGCGGTCCGTTTTGTGATCACACCATTTCCGCTCGGATTATTTTTTTGTTCAATGAATTGACAATTTAATGAGCGTTTACAAGCACACATGATTACAATTTGGAAGCGTCCAATGATCCGAAATTTTACAAATCAAAATGTTTGAGAAGGTCAACATTATATGGTCTATGAATGGTACGGAGTAAAACGCGATATGCACAAGGGCAAGTTGCAAACAGCACACATTGTTTTTGGGAGTTAGGAGGAGTTTCTTTATTTAACATCACGCAGTATCTACATCGCCGACGAGTGTTAACTGTAGTGGGATATGGTCCCCAACATTGATCATCCTCCTGAAGTTTTTGGATGGCCTCAGGATGACTTGCTTCGATTTCTGACGAATAAATGTCATAGTAAGGATTGGAAGGCTTTTATATGTGCACAATCCAGCCATCAAATGGGCGCTCCTGCCTCAATATTCCCTGAAACTGCGGTAGTGTCTTTGACTACGGAAGTGGGACACATGTGTCCCACCACTAGTCAAAGGGTTAAAGCAACATCCAGGGGGTGCTTCTTTAACGGATGTAGTAGTAGTCAATTCAACTTTCAATGGAGAATCGTACTCGAAACAAGGGATTCTCGAGGATAGATGGACTATGAATCATGAACCATCATTTAGGCTGGAAACTTAGCGTTCTAACATTGACTTTGTTCAAAGAATTTATCACGGAACAACATAATGTTCAATAACATGACAGCATTCATGATGATGCTGAAAGGTTAGACCTTTCAACAATGACCGCACGTTGCTCTACACCAATACGCAGTGTTGTAATTACTATTATGACAAAGGTTTTGATCTCTATACGTAGAGCACTCTTCTTGAGGCCGTCGATCAGTGCAGCCGCACACACCACAACTTCTCGGACAAACATGGTTTTTGTACTCTTCTCCGAACGCATCGCATAAGTTATTGGCAGCATCCGCAAGGCAAGAGTAGCTTCTATCCACACAATCCGTCTGAAAACGTTTCAAGTTCACAAGTGATGAATTCATGAAGTCTTCCCTACGGTTGAGAATAACGATAAAGAACAGGAAGAATTCGGATTCGGATTTGATTTCCTCTTTTCGAAACACGCCACGCTTTCTATTTTCATTTAGAGTCGGGTTCACATTGGAATGGGTCCTGTCCTGTTTAGTCACATAGGAGGCAGCCGAGATACGAGTCAGTGTTTCTCCCTAAGACTAGTTCCGTTTGAAGGAATCGTCCTCGGATAATTCTTGCAATCTTTCCCATTATGAATATGTCACCTATCATCACTAAAGACAAGGTTCAAGTTTCACGCAAGAAGATCCACTTTCTCAAGAGAAAAACAAACCTACGAGGACCACAGTGTATGGACTGTTGATGGCTGGTCGTGCGAAGAAGTGAGCTGGGGGCGGCCACGTATGGTCAAAACGTTCGAGTTTTGAAAACAGAGACAAAACGGCCAAAAGAGTAGAACGTAGAGAAGGAGTGTTATGCTCGAGGTGGAAAAGCCAAAAAGGTTTCCTAGCGACGACATTCAGAGAACCCAGTAGAAACATTCCCACCATCACCATTTGTGAAAGATGTCCGGCAGGAATTTGAACACGTAACAGTCTTCCGTTTTCTCGGATTGTTTTCAAAAACAAATGCAATCTTTTTGCTCTTTTCGTTCTTATCGTTAACGATGGGTTCCAAGCCAGTGGCTTATGGGTGAGATAGAATCATGCTTCCCCTGGGAAGGATCCCTATTTTCTTAATTTCCAGTCAGTATTTCGCAGGCGTATTGGTGAACCAATGGGAACAAGCGCTTTCAAGAACTGTGCTACCAATTGTCTCTCGACCACAAAATACATTTTAATGAATCATCTTCTTAGCACAGATATTACGAGATATATTATTATTACGCGTGCCCGGATCGTGACTGGTTTTCAAGGCTATGCTCCTTCAGGCAAAACCTACCAAATCACTCTCAACAGCCTTTTTTCCGTGTCTTGTCCTTCAGCTTCACAAAATCCGCTAGGCTTCTCACGCTAAGTGCCTCAGACGGAGCCATTAAAGCGAGTTGAAATGGATGGCCTTTTGAACGAGTGATGACGTTCTAATTTCGTAATATGAAAGGATAATAAGTTAGTAACATGGCGCCTACTGGGAACAACACAAACATCTCTCTGGGAAGGATGGCACAAGTATGATGAAATCGACACATACTTATGACTCAATCTAATAATTGGTCCAGTTGAAGGTTATCAATGAAATGATTATGATAGTTGGCTTGTTAACGGCTATCGGGGTCAACATGTGTGAACGAGCTTGGCTTCGTCACTGGCTCATCCAAAGCGGAAATCAAAGGAGGCTAGAGGGGTCGAATTCTGCGGATTTTAAGCCGTTTTCTTACACATTGCCTCCTCTACCACCTCTACTTTTATATCTATTAGGTTGTTGCATTTGAAATTTCGCTTTTGGAGTTCACAAAATTTTGTTGGAACATCATCAATTCGGCACCTCGGAACGAGAGATGGTTACTACCTTATTGCGCTAGGCTTCGCCATTACCCACGCAAAGACACGGCGTCCTTTTCTAAAAATCGTAGCAGCTGTGCGCAGGCAAACTTGGACACCCCGAGTCCGAATTTTTTGACTTTCAGAACTGTTTCTCCTCCACAACGTGCCGCTTTGAGTGCGATAATCAGTAGTTGGATGAAGTGTAACAAGAAGTGTTCGGCAGCGAAGCCAAAGGTCATCAGTCCATCTCGCATTTTTTTCTTGATGATTTTTTTTTCCGAGAAATCCGAAAAATGCAGCTTTTCTGTCGTGAAGTGTGTGCACTAAATGATAGTTTTTCTTACTCGCCAAGCCACTGCACCGTTTGATGTAGGTCGCATCTTGTTAACAAAGGTTTGCTCTTACCGCGTGAGTTGGATTCAGCTCCTGTAGATGTCATCAAACATTCACCGAATTTCGATCAGTCATCGTTCAAAAGAAACAATTCAGGTTAAAAACGGAAGGGAATAGACAACGAGTAGTCGCTTTTGTACTCCTGGATATCCCCTTTCAAATAAATGCTTAACTACCTCTAGAGGTTCAAATGCAGCTGAGTGGGGTCAAACTAAATCTGAGCGACATTTCAAATGCCTAAAACAACCTAATAAACCTAAAATAACTTTCAAATAAACCTAATAATAGGTATGATTTTTTTGATAGCATCCGCTTTTAGCCGCGGAATCACGAATTTGTCACCGCCAACTTACCGCCACAGGCTTCCCACCAGGTTTGTAATACGCGTCGACTCCGTCGAACATCGCAGATCCGAAGATGACGAGCAGACAAATGAAGCGGAACATAATGTCTGAATGTCCTGTGCGTTCGTATCCAGTTTATATTTGGTCAAAGGGTGCATTCAAATGCAATTTCTCACGTATTCACACGTGTTTCAAACAATATTATTATTTTCCTCTTCGAATCTAATGTTCCAACTATCACGTTGGGACATTTGTCTGACTACAGATGGACAAGCTACTTTCACTCCTTCTCACCAGGATTGTGAATTTTGGCATCATCCGTATTATAACATCGTACGCTCTCGAATTACTTGAGCCATCCCCAGCAACGTCTCCGTTCACTTCTTTCGCGTGCCAGAGCAGTCCAATAAATTCTTTTGGGCCTGGACACCGAGTTTCCGGTCTTTTCGTGAACAGCCATACCTAAGAATTGCAATGAACGGATGATTGTCCCAGTGTTTGTTTCACGTCTCGAGAAACTGAGTAACCTACTCTGGTCCACATCATCACGAAGTCGCACGAATGCATCTTATCTTCGATTTTTCAACAAAACCATAGCACCACTGATTTTCGACCATTCGTACAGCTCTTAGTGATTTCTTCCAGGTATGGGAAAAATTGACGCATCCAGTTCCTCAGTAGATAACGCTGACCGCGTTCTCATCCTCCGCGCTAAAAACACATGTCTGTGAGCTTACGTTAAAGTCAGGAGGACTGCGCAATCGGAAAGGTGGTACCATTTCTCCACTACTATATCATGTTATCAAACTTTTCCATGCCGCTCGCTTCCCGTTGTTCAGCTGTGAAGCCGATTCGTTCTTCACTTGGATTTTCTGACCTAAGCAAAGTTACTGGAACCGAAGAAGTTTGCCCTGAGGGCGAATTTCTTCGAACGTTCCAGTAACTTTGCTTAGGTCAGAATGACACATTATATTGAGGTTCGGCGTCGGGTTGATGTTCCCGTACACGCAGTCAAGATCTACGAACTTGCTTTTTTCGGGTCTGCTCAATGTTTAGAGTGATAAGCACGATGTTGCCATCCGGGCGGAGCGAACAGAGATCTCGACAGAGCTACATTATCTCGTTCAATGTTCTAGCGCTTTACTCAACCTCATAGATTAGGACATTGACATGAAGGTCGATGGCCAGTCACCACCACCGCGATTCGCCACAATACAACGACGAAGAAATATAATACTTGTCTTTGTATTTTGAGCTTTTCAAGACATCAACAATCAATATGGTCTGATCTCTGATCAACTGATCAAATTGATTGATCAATTTAATTATTGATGATGTACATGCACTTCGAATATATTTGCAAATTCCTTAAACAGCGTTGTGTAAACAGCCGAGCAAATGGGCAGCACTTAATGTTCACAATAGATCATTGGAGAATGTCATTCCGACCATGAACCGATTTCTTGTTGTGGATCCGACATTTCAGTGAAGGTTGATCATTAAAATCTACATACTTGGTTGCCGTACGAAAATGCTTTATACAAAAAGATAACGGTGCCTGGTAAACAATTCTGCTATGGACAACTAATCCTAGGTTATCGTCATGGACAACGGATATCTTCCCATTCCCGATGGGAATTTCTGAGTGCATCAACTAATAACTGATTTCAGGAACAAGTGAGTCGGTCGCGCAAGTAAGCTCCTAGTCACGTTTAAAGCAGGCGACAAGATTACCGACCGTGTTCCCCCATCTTCTTCACATGTATAGGTGGACCTTCGTGGGAACACTACGCTCTTAAGTGATTTGTGATCCATTCTACATCACATCAGAGACTCACCTGCACGCAAATTTTCTCGTTCGCGACCCTAACAACCACTGCCTTTCTGTAAGTAACGGTTGAGTAGCTTAGGACGCAACGCACACACGACGCGTACCCGCTCTTACTTTTCATTGGCAGGGAAGAAAAACAGACTCCGTGGGCGAACAACTCGCTCAGGCATCGTATGTCTAATAGGTTTCTCCAGACGCCGTCCTCGTCCTCCACGGTTGGAATGGAGAATCTGCATACTTATCTTCGATACATTTTTGCATGTGTAATAATTCAAGTTCAGGGCATCCAAATGCACTATTACTAGTGCTTCTCTACCTCGAAATCTTATGATGGTCAAAACACATGTCGAAATGATATGAGGTTACGAAGGTTATTTTTCCAGGAGTCTCAAAAGCTTTTCGAAGAGGATTTAGAAATTTTGAAGGCCTTGTGCCTTGCTCCATGCCTAAACAACAAATAAGGTCGCCTTTGCACGAACAACAACACTTTCAGAACGAGCCGCGCTTTCTGGAAACGGTTCTTGCGTATTTCAGGGACGCGTGTATGGACTACAAAACCACGTTTAGTTTTAGCTGAACGGTTTTAGTAGAACCAAAAAATTGGTGAATCACACTTCCAATGGTTGGATCCCAGGGTTGGTTTGCCACTTGTCGGCTTCAAAATGATCCTCACGATGAATATGACATGTGATTTCAAAAACTAGTGCAATTTGGCACCAATCCCCAGGCGCTAACCCAATCCTAAATTTAATCGCTACGGGGATTGGACCATCAACGGTACCTTATGCATCTTTTATGGCACCGCTAAAACCGTTCAGCGAAAATGAGACATGGTTTTGTGTTCCCGACGTGTGCCCCTACAATGTGCAATGAACCGTTTTAGGGAAGCGCGGCTTGCCCTGAAAAATCCCCTTGTAAGAAAGAGAAAGTTGTAAACATACAGCGTCGTTTCTTTCTTTCTCTCCTTCTGTGTCCTTAGTGTCACTCAAGAATAACCACTTCGTTGTAGATACGGCTTCCTTCGTTACAAAAAAGTCGACTTTGGTGGACGGATCAATCCATCAATCGTCGCACCGTCATGACTCCATCGGAAGTGAACGAAGCGAAAATATTCTAACTACTCCAGACACATGGTTCCACGACGAGTTTGACGATGTATCTGGAGTCGTTTAAATATGTTGAGATTTTTCAAGTAATTCACCAGCCTTACTTGTAAGCTGGGGCGAACAATTTCTGACCTCAACGTAGAACCCCATTTGTTGGAATCTCATACTTTTGGCATAGCAGTTTGCCGTTCACACGCATCTTTTTCTTGGTGTTCTTTATTCACGTTTCACAATCGCTCTCGCTGCGAGCGAGTGTTTCATTAACGAAATTTCTGATGTTTGTAGTGCCAACTTTATAGCTTTAAAAAATATTGCATCTGAAAGATTGGTGAACAACATCGAGCTAACTGATCGGAAAACATGTTTCGAAATAGTACGAAGCTGCGCGGTAGAATGCTATGATTTCGATCACATTCAATCAAAAGTGCATTTCGTGTACTCCCACACATCAGCATTTCTTCTTATGTACGAACATTGATGCCCAGAAAACAATTACATTTCGTTTTCGTTTGTTAAGCATTTCTCTTCTCCTGGGCAGCATTAGCGATGTTGTCAGCATGGTCTGCGATTTGCCCAGGACCTTCAATTTTTTACAAGAAGCCTTCTTCAGCATTACCGCAGGGCTACCGTAACCCAAAAAAGAGGCGTCATGCCGTAGTCGCGGCCCCTCATACCAGGCTTTACGAAGAACGGTAGAAGGATGCAGCCCATCTGGAGATTCACAAAATGTATTATCAGCGGTACACTGTATGTCTTTGAAAAACCAGAGTGTTCCAATGGTGTTTGTGCGCTGATATTAGGTAATTTTATAAAGCGCTAACTTGGTGTGTCGGTTTGTATGTATGTCTGTATGTATGTATGTATGTGTGTATGTGTGTATGTATGTATGTATGTCTGTCTGTCCGTCTGCGAAATGAAAATGAAGTGATAAGGAAGTTCATGGAGTACACAGGCTGACAACGAGTCTGGATAGCTCACAGGACTTGCGCGGTAAGTGTTTTTCAATGGCGTGATTGCGATATCACCTCAACGGATATATAAACACCTACTTGAGTACACCCTCAGTCATTCCACATGATGCAGCAGCAGCTGGAGGGTAGTGAAGGGAAGAGGAGGAGGAGGGGGAGGATGGGGTCGAGAGAACAAAACCAATCCCTAACAGATCAAAGATTCAGTTGAATACTGAGATGTTGTTCTAATGTCATGTCATGACTGTGATGCTCGTTATTATATGAACATCTTTCTGTGCATATGCTCCCGCCTACGAGATTTTTGTGGCACAAAAGAAAGGAGTATAGCGGACGGCGTAACGCAGAGAAGTGCTGTCCCGGCGGTTGACGGGGGACCAATCTGGTTAGGTAATACAGTGGGAGTGGGTGTATCGTAAGCACACAAGAGAGTTAGGAACACTCCATAGCTAAAGTTACGTCAGAATCCACGGAGATTCTGCTCCTTTGCACAGTCACGCAAAGAATTCTAAGGAATTACAGCCATTTCCAAATTTCGAAATTTCACTAACTATTCATCTCTGGACCACAGATAATGATGTTAAGATGATGCTCGCACCAGCAGGTTTGAAAAGATGTACACAAAACATTGCAGCACATCCACGCACGGTAGAACTTAAGCCTGCATAGGAACGGAAACTTCAGAGTGGAAAAAAATGAGGAATATATGGTAGATATTCGCCTCCATATCCGCGTCTCTATGCTCCATGCCTGTTTCCATGCCTCTCCTGTTGGTAGCGCAGCGACAAAACGTGGCGATATGC
>KZ345622.1:78294-90263 GCA_002352805.1 Teladorsagia circumcincta
TGTACCATTTTGGGATCGTCATATTCGTTAGTGATATCATTGCGGTTCGAGTGTAAAGTGATGGTCGAATCCGTATCGATCATCGCTGTGGATCGATACGTAAGAGTAAAGCACGCACGACCGCACGACCGCACGTTCGCACGATCGCGCGATTGAAAAGTATGATTCGACCCTAACGGCGGACACATGTGTTTGTAGAAAGTCTAAGAGGTGGGACGGGTGTGAAAAAGCGGAACGATAAGCGCCCCAGAGCTCTCTCTTTCTGCAAAAATTAGAATATTGCAGTTGCAGGCGGCACGGACTATGGACTACAGCCCCTCCCCCACCCCTCCTTAGAAACAGGATCTCAATCAAACTCTACTTAATTATAGTCGCTTCAAGTCGCCTTTTTACTCACTCTTTGCCATCGCAGAGTACAATGGTAGCACTGGGCGCGTATCGGTCTCGTGCAGGATTACGCCATAGACTCGACCTTCCCCTATGAATCGTGGACTCATTTGAAAGGGATGGTGTTTATGGAGGAGCTCATTAAGCTCACCTTGCCTTTGTAATACATGAAAAGCACATGTTATGGGTCGGCGCGCTCACATGACAGCCAGTTTAACACCGAGGTTCATAAAAAATCGTTGTTGTTTCCCGACTCTTCATTTTTTTACGGCGCCATCCCATATCCGTCGTTCTTCTGGTTTTTTCGAGTTATATCGTTATCCTCCAGTGCAATCAATAAACATCAGAAAATGGCGAAATATAATATTTTCATCACTGTCTTAGAGAAAAAGCTTGACGAGCGTCTTTTTTGAGAAGAGAAAATGGTGGGAACCCGTCAAAAATATCCATGAGGCCAATTTCGATACGGGAATATGGGGAATATGACTTACTGAGGAAGGACATGAAAGCAGAAATCCAAGGAGATGGAGGTATTCAAAAACCGAGGCAAATTAGGCTTCAGAGCAAACAATCATGTTTTTTTCTAAACATGCGTAGATAAGCATGGCGCAATTCTTGCTCACCTAGAAGCAGTCAACTGTAACCAACTGGAATCCTGGGGAAGTAGCCGTAAAAATGAGAGTAATCCGCAGTCGAAAACAAATGATAGACAGGCCAATTTGATAAGAACTTGTGCGGTATCACTATATGCGTCTGGCTTCCTCTACAGACAATTCGCTGTTACCAGATTATTAGGTGAAAAGAATTCATTCACAAGAGGGAAAAATTCTCTCATGATTCCGTTAGAAACAGTTATTTCACACAAAGAGAGCAGTTACGCAAAAGGAGCTACTTTAATCTTAGAAGAAAAAGTGAAATAATTAGTTATTTGAAGCACCAATGCTCACATGACCGCAGTTCACGGACCACGCCCATCGCGTAGGCTTCGCCTCAGGGAGCGTGTGCGATAGTGTGAAGTTTACTAATGTTAGATACAATAATACTGACGATAAATAATGATGAAGAAGACGAGAAGAGAAGCATAAAGGCACATGTGCACTAAACGCTTGAAACCGTTCTTAGACCTTCAATTCTGAGCCTTTGGGGACTCCTTTATAAGGGGTATACATAAAAAATTTGGACCTAATTGCACTACTCAGCATAAAGGTCGACGTTTAGTCTTATCGTCAATATTCCTTATTTACGACAAATACAGACTTCGAACCCAGGCGATATTACGCTTGGCGTAGCTCAGGAAGGACCACCCGGCAGCTTTTCTTTTTTTTGAGAATAAATACCATTAGTGACCAGGAAATCGACAGAAATGTTGCAGTTGTCATTGCACCTGTCATTAGCACAAGGGGGGGGGGAAGGAGACTTCCGTGATGTGATGGAACGGTGAATCATCGGTCACAATGTGCTCATCGACTCAGTGACTGATTGTTTGATAAACTACTGTCCGTCGAAGCCATTTGGCACGTTCATAAATGTTTATGTGATTTATGTTGCTACATAATTCTGATACTATTTCCATTCTCTCTCGTTTAATTATCTCGGTGAAAATCCAGTTGGAGGGGGCCACTCCTCACTATCTTATCCTTAGTCCTGAAGAGCAATCCTTTGAGCTATGTAAGAGTAAGGACATGATAATATTTGTACGACCCATTTGAAGCGCACTTTTGTAAAGACTGGTTGGTGTCCTACATTCCACATCTCATGCCAACATCCTGCCCAATTTTGGGCATCTCTTCATCCACCCCGGAGCTCCTCCACCCTTAGACCAAGTAAAACCCTCTATTTCCCTGGCTCAGGACCGTTTTCTTACCATTGCCGGCCAAACTGTGAAAGCAACGATCACGTGTCTCCAGCGCTCTCATTCTTATCTTGAGTATTGAAGAGCACAATGGAGTGGCCCCCTCCAATTGGATTTTCACCATTATTTCTTTATTGCTACGCTAACCATCTTGTTCGTATTTTCCTTTTTCACTAATCTAGCAAACTGTGGCCACATACAGGGGTGGCCAAAAAAGAGACACTTAGCTCATGCCTCATATGAGCAAGCTTTAACCCGCACGGACTGCCGTGGGCCATGAGAGTCTTTCAACAAAGTATTCTAGGAATGTCGCTCCATAAGCGGATGCAAGCTTCTGTTTACCTCATCTTTCTAGAATATGACGTCATCTGCAATCGCCGTCCAGCCCAAGGAGGTCTTCCGTGATTGCTCGAGCCTGAAGCAGCTGCATGATTACTTCAGTCGATTCGCTGATGGATATGTTCCAGGAGATAGTGGCTCTGAGTACGCAAAATCCCATGAGACCAGCGTTTCGAATAACGTCGTAATGGTCCATGATGCGTGAGGACCACGTTGAGCTAGGACCGTGAGCAACGTTTCCATGGAAAGTTCTTGCTTGCAAAGTCTGATTAGTACCGTTTTAAACGTTGGGTGAAGTGTCTTTTCTTGGCCACTTATTTTCGGTGCGTATTGATCACTAGACCAGCTGATCGCTGACACCCGTGCTATGTTTCGAACTGTACGCTCTATGCTCATGCGTCAGGGAAATTTAACACATCACTTCCATGAAGACGTGATATGTTGAATACACGGCCCGCGCTAGAACTCTCAGAGAGTAATTCTCTCCGTTAGTGAAGCGGTAAGTCCCCAAGCAGCACAAGTGCGCGACAAGGGTGCCAAAGTCTTGCCTTGTCCTTTGCGACCACTGCCATTTCCATTTTTCGTAGCATACGCTTGTCTGCGTCCTCTCGTACGACGTAGTCTCCCGCGTTTTCTTCCCCTCGCCGCGTTGTGTCTCTTCGTCGAACCTTGGTCGACTTTACAAGAAAAAAAAGATACTCGATTTCAGTGTTTCCCATGGTTTCTTTTGTGATTTTCTCTCACTGACAATCCTCCTGATATGTCATGTTTCATTATTGAGCGGAACAGCACACCAATTAGATCGTTACCCGTGATTTTGATCAAAACAATTTTTAAAACAGGTATGCTAAGAACAGTGAACCATAATTTAGTTGCCTAAGCCAATCTGGGGGTTGTTCTAAATTGCTTTTCAAATTTTCAGGTTTTGATGAAGGAGAAGAGATGAGACATCAGTAATAGGGCTGTTATTATGGGCCATAAGTGTGTCTGTGTGTCGGTCTGCTACGAATTTTGGCACTGCTTGAAGAGTGGTAATCAGGAGCGTGGTCAATGTGAGAAATATGGGGATTATAGACTCACAGAACACATGAACCGCCCACGGTGGGTGGAGCGCGCTCTAAATGAGCGGCGCTCACACTGAAAATCTGTGACGTGATTTCAGGACAGCTCACTGGAAAAAATGGTTAAGGGTGGTTATTAGTTCTACAGGTCAGGTGATGGAGTCCTACCCGCAGTGGTTGGGTTGTTCACTGAATCTTTACTAAAATTTCATCCAATTCACATCTAAGGTACTTATATGTGAATTGAATGAAATTCCATTCACAACAACAACATTCTTAGATGTGAATTGAATGAAATTTTAATAAATAATTATATTTTTTTTAATAAAATTCCATTCACAACACTCGTTCCCATTCCCACCTGATGGAACAATCAATTTATCGAAGTCTAGCCGCTATATTGTCGGAATCGGGAAATGCACAGATGAAAAGCTGACCTGTTTTAGCTAGGAAAGGGAGCGTGCGCAAAGCTGATAAGAAGTGATAGGAAGACATTAGCTGAATGAGTGCATGTAAAAAGCTATTCGGCAGCGGTGAAGAAAGCGGTCGAAGGGCTAAACAACAAGTTTAAACCATTGGAGAAACATGCAAAAAGTAAGACGAGAAGAGTGAGAGCTAGTGAAAACAACAGCGATGAAAAAAAAGAACCTGGAGAGAAAGGGATTTTCGGCGAACAGGACGGAACAGAATAATCCAAGATGTGAAAATTATTACGTTTCCGCCCGAGCCAGCTTTCCTACCTTTATGGGTGAATTGTGCCGGACATCCGAGAAGGATTTGTGAGCTCTTCTGCTCACAAATCCTTCCCGGATGATTTCTGAGATAGTGGCGCTATGGCAGATTTTATATGATATTATAGTAGAAACCCTCCCATGTTCTCGGAATGGACGCTTTGGCCATCAATCACACATACGGTTGGGGGGGGGAGTAGGGGGAGAACAAAAAGTCACACCCCTTCACATTTGAAAGGGAATCAATAACTGGAAGTGTTCACTGGATCAAGGACCTTTACGACGTTATCTGAGACGCTGGTCAGGAGGGGCCTTGTGCAGAAGTAGTCACTGCCTTCAGGAAATTATCATAGAAGTCCGTATATTTCCAAGGTTCAAGCATCATCACCTAGCGATTGGAGAAATTATGTAGCAACTTCAGGCTTCTGGCAGGTTCTCATGAAAGGCCGTAAATTTTCAAGGTTCAAGCATCATTAATTTTTTGATTGCTTCAAAGGCTCGGATAATGATCGAACTGGTGTTTTAACCAACTCGAAAAACAATCAGGAGGTGTGAAGAGGAACCATCTCGAAGAACAAGAAGGAAAGCCTTCTGACGTGGACCGTGCACGGTGGAGAGATAGCATGGCGACGAGAGGAGACATGCAAGAGAACGTTCCATTCGAAAGGGCGCAGACGCCGCATACGCTGCGAACGTGTGGAAATGCCAGCAGTGGGCTGGAAAATGCAAGGTCTTGAAACCGATGCGGCGCACTCTTGAGTCGCAAATCCTGCTTTTAGGAACCCTGCTACCTAGCTCACAGAGAGTTGGACAGTCACAGATGCGATCGGGCCTTTAATCTAGTATTCAAGGCCTATGTTCGTTCCAATATGGTCAAAGACATTCTCTGAAGTTGTGGACGTAGAGAGTTTTCTGGGTACCCGACAGGAGGGCCGTTGCGTGGAGAAGGCAGAGGTGCAGACGGGTCAATGGACAAGTAGAGCAGCTCGTACAGTGCGATGTGGGAAGTACTATAGTAAGTTCTATGTAGCTTGGCGCCAAATCGCTAGAGCACGTGTTGCGACTCGTCCGCTGATCCGTCTGCGTCTCTTCCACCTCGTCGCGCGACGAGCCTCCTGTCGGATACCCAAGTTTTCTTCTACGTGCGTATTTTTCGCAATGTTATAAATCGATATAGATTGACGCCTAAGACTCATTTGTAAGCTGTCCCTGACTGAGGGGGAGGTTTATTAATTAGGTTTAGGAAGGATTTCTTCCCACCCCTCCCCTTGATTGTTTCTTTCATTTGTTTCTTTTTTTCTTTTATACGAAATTTGGGACTTTTGTATAGGAAAAGATGGTACACCCAAAGAAGGAAAGAGTTACAAATCAATGGAACGAGAAGTGAGTGCAACGGAGACTTGTTGGTAGAAAAAGTCACACAGACGAGGGAAGAAAAATAGAGCAAGCATGTATCAGAATGGAAGAAATCGGAATTACTAGTCAAAAAGAGGGAATCACATGTGGCGCTGGCCAGCTAGGCAAACAAACATCATAGCCCATTTGCACAGAGTGGTCACGGCCTTTGGCCAAGTCATAGTAAACATGAATCGTAGTAAGATATAGCCAGCGGCGTAAAAAAACAACTCTAAAGGGCTTTTTTTGTGTAGCACCGCTACGGTCAAGAGAGCCACCTTTTGAGCCTCTAAGAAGACCCTCCACCCCTTTACGCTGGCTGCTGGAACTGAGAATGTTCATCATGGTCAGCTACCGACGGAAAAGTTGGATAGAGAACTGGCACCTTTTCATAAAAGGAAAAAACGGCACGACTGATCATATGGAGCTTATATTTCGGATTTCATTTGCGTGCATAATGATCACCGACAAGGGTGAGCCAACGTGAAGGATTCCGCGTACAGGGCGAGAGTGTGGAACATTTGTGGATCTCTGAGGGAGAGAATCATATTTAATAGAAGTGTAGAAGGTATCTACTTCCCGATCTTCATGTACTTTTGCGGGATTTTCGATATTTCGTGGAAATTTCGGAGCTTTACTGTTCCAACTGTGCTTAAATCAACCTCCCCTCCCCCCTCCTCCTCGATCGGCGGCTTTTTTTTGAGGAAGTCAAGCATAAATTCGAAACAATTGAGAAAGGTGGAGTAGCACTTATGGTTAGGGAAGGGATCAGTTGAGGGACCCTAGGATAATTATCAGTGGAATTAATGAAGGAAGGAGAGGGGTGAGTTGTTTTAGTCACATTTCTTGTCCTCGATACGTGGCTCACTCTGCCTTCACCCTCCTATCACCTTATCTCCTTTCACAACGATGACGATTTCCAGTGTTTAGATTGAGAATATAAACAGAAAAGTATGCTCTGTTTCAGATAACCGGAAGCGTGTTGAGTGCAGACCGCACAACACAAGTGACGACGGCATCCCGCAAAATCTGATGACCAGTGGCAGTATCAGTTGGCTGGCATCAAAAACATCAACAGAGGGTACATCAAATTTCAGTTGGCTGGCATCAAGAGCATCAGAAAGCACATGAGGCACCTGGTTTTACTCGAGACCATGGCTAGGAGTGCCACTGTAAACTGTTTCCCTGACGGGAACAGAGTATGGATAATGGGGTGTTACCTTAGTAGAAGGGGGAGGGATGGGGAGACCACGCGACGGCGCGGCGCTCTGTCCGTCTACTTCTTCAAGGCTTTATTCCTTGGTGTATTTCGAAACTGCCACGTGATAGTAATAGTAATAGTAAGTGCCAATGGGACTAAGCTTTGTAGTAGCAGACGAGCAGAGCGCCGCCACCGCCGCGTGGTGCCCTCCCCAATTAAGACAGCACCCAAACATGGTTAATCTATAACAGTAGCCTCCACCTTTCTAACGCACGTTAACTTCCTGCAGGAGCATACCTTGCGCTACAGGACTGTCATCATAGGTTGTCGACACGGCCACCCGTCTGTGGGCTGCGCGAGCAATGGTAGTTGGCTGCACGCACGAGCCAGCTAATTACAGCCGAATGGGCGTGTCGACCACACATGAGGTCGACAGTCCTGCACACCGTGGTCTCCTTCGTGCAACTTTATCTGAGAATCACGCACCTCAACTCAAATTACCGTCACGGTTTCGTTTGAAGGCATGTCCCAGGACCAGACTAGTGTGGTTTTCGCACATGAATACGAAGGTATTGGTTTGAAATGGGCCGGCAGCAAAAAAAGGAAAAGAATCTCTTGAAAAGGCTCAAATTAAGAGCTCGTTCGCCTTTGTAGTGTGGCTGTGGTAAGGAGATGAGAGACTGAACACAGAGATGAGAGTGCAAGTGAGAGAGCGCAACAGGTGAGAGGTGCCAGACAACAGCTGCTGCAGACGAGGAACATTGCAGCTGCTGCAGCTAATTTTGCAAAGCCGCAGCGCCTTGCAAAGTTAGCCACATCTGTGATTGTCCTCTAGGGGTCTATGCTACAAATCGAACGGAATCGTTCACACAACATCTGCCCCAACTGTGCTTTTAAGAACGTACGTAGAAGAAACGCCGAGATTTTTACCGACGCTAATAAGTATTCTGTCACTGCTAACTGCCTAACCAAAGAAGTCTTACACATACTCCCACCTTAAAAAGACCAGAAAGTGTTGGGTGCACACCGTACACCGAAACTGACGACAGCCGCGAGAAAGTGGCGTTGTGAACTGCTGATTTCTCGTGGCCGTCGTCAATTGCAATGTAACGTCTGCACCGACGACTTTCTCGTTTATTGAAAGGGAGGTTAATATAATTTTTCGATTGCCCGATTTTTATGCCAACAAACCTTACCACTCTTCCTTTATTGGGTATAAACATCAATTAACGGATATATATTGTTCACACAAAAGACCTGCTTCACAGACACGTCAAAATGGATGAATTTAAATTGAAAAAAGCAGTAGATTAAAACCAGTAGATTAACAAGGAACCAATGACAGTGAGAAAATGCTAACATTAACAAAGTATCTTCAAATAACAATACGACACGAAATGGTTCGACTACATATGAACTTCAAAAAAAAAACTGACGCAGCATAAGCGTCTACATCCACAATAGAAACAGCGATTATAAAAAGATTGATGAAGGTACAATAAAGTGAGCTAGTGTTAAGCTAGACATCAATTTAGGTTTCAAACCACAAATACATTCTTTGAAAACAAAATATTGGGTGTTCCCCAAGAGGCTCATCACGCGGCGAAGGAAGAGACACAGACGCGGCAAAGGACGAGTAGCAGCATACGGTTAGGCGTCAGGTCAAATAGAGTGTACCACACTACGTCTCATATTGCACAGCCACGCGCTGCGACTCGACCTTTGCCGCTTCTGCGTCTCTTCCTTCGCCGCGCGATGAGCCTCTTGGGGGACACCCCAAACACTGTCAGCAAAGGGCACAGTGGTGATGGAAACTCAAACAACTGAAAAATGGAACAAGTGGGAGTTTCCATCAGCACTGTGCCCTTTGCTGACAGTGTGATCAAAACCAAATATGGAGCATTGGGTCAGTGACCGGAAGTAGGAACGAAAACATCGGCTGAAAAAAGGGTAGTGCTGATATTGTGCATTTTTGCTTTTGCAGCCTCTAAAGGCAGTGAACGAAGCACTTCCGTTACCATTTGTCCTGAACAGTACACGAATCGATGTTATTTCTTTGAACTAACGAAGATAATGAAGACATCACATACCGAAGGCGGAGAACTGGTCGTGAGCTTGACGTGGAGGGCTTGAGTGCGACTTCTTGGTAGTTGTTGCGTCAGGAACTGCTACTGACTTTTTGCTACTGGTTGCGTCAGGAATTGCTTCAACTCCTGCAACATCTCCCTGCAGATCCATCTATGGTGACTTTCAGAAATCAAGTCTTCTCACCTTCGCCAAGAGCAGAAGCTTTACGCTTCAAGGAAATTCCTGGGACCTGTTTCAAAGAAGCATCACTTGAACGTACGGCGTAGCTCCGATAATGGCCTCTGTAACATCATTGAAATTCATTACTGTTTGACATCAATGAATTTATTCAATAATTCAGAGTTTCTCACCTTCTAAATTCGACCGCCTCCAAAAATTTCATATGCTCCGAATACAACCACGGTTTTATGCTCAATGATCCTCCGGGACTTCGTTGCTTCATGTTTCTCCATGTATCTTTTAAACTTCTCCAGAGCCTTTTCAATCTTCTTACTAAAACAGTTTCGCCAATGTAGTCAAGCAGTACACTAATTAATAATGTCTTACCTCCCATGTCATACCCTGTACTGTTCAGCGCACTACGGACATTCTCCCATGCTTTGGCCCTTGCATCGAATAGTCTGAACTCAGGAAGGCTATCATCCCACAGGCATCTGTTGGCTTTGACAAGAGAGATCAACTCGGTATGTAACTCATAATCAAGGGGACTATCCTGAAATTCAAACTCTAACTGAAGTGTTACAAACCCGAGTAGATCATCATTCACTTACTTGAGTACAATTCTCGGACACGTTTGCTGTAGAAGGCTTTGAGCTTTCACCGTCGCGGAGGTCATCCTCACAACTGAACTCTTCGAACGCGACGTCTTTTCTTCCTGTAACCTCGCCTAATTTATTCCTCTTGCCATATTGAATTGAATTATAATTTTCCACTTCAATGTTAACTGCGTGGATAGTGAATGTCAGACTTCGCGATTGTGCAATCGCGACAACGAAAACGCTCGCCGAGTCTGACACCCACCTTTGCGTTTGGGCCAACCACAAATATTAGGACTTTTGGAAAGTTCCGTCATTTTCTGACACTTCTGTTTCAAGTGGTTTGTATTGTATTTATTACAAGCGAAAAAACCCCTAATCAATATGACAATTTGGGGAGCGATCCTCATTCTATTCTGAAGGAACGATTAGGATAAAAGTGGAGCGCATTGGGGAATTATATGGGCCACAAGAACCAGTAGCTTGGCGGGTACGCGACAGGAGGCCCGTAATGCCGCGAGATGGCAGAGACACAAACGGTCCAGCGGGCGAGTCGCGTGCGCACTATATCGATTAGCGCCAGGTTGAATAGAGTGACCATGCTACGTCTCAAATCGCGCAGTACGCTTTTCAGTCTTGAATAGGGAATGCTCAAGCAGTGTTGATTTTCTATCCTTGATTTTCTGCACTGAAAAGATCGGGAGCAGATCACGATCATAAAGATTGAATCGTTTCTGCTCGAGTCGTGAGAGGGACAATTGAAGTTAAGTTACGAAAAAAAAGAGACAGAACTTTCCAAGAAACCTAAAAAATTGTTTCTTTGTAGTTCTCCTCTATGTCATTAACCTTTTGCGTCCTGCCCTCCCATGTGGAATGATTCCATCCAAAGAGGATACGAAGCTTCCTACCTGAAAGAAATCAGGTTTGGATTAATCCATAAAATAAGAATTTACAACCATAACCAAAGCAAGTAGGCTATAAAAGGGGTCTATTCCAGTTAAGGGGGTATCGTGATGGAGTCTCTCGGATGGAGTCACTTGTGTAAACTGCAACATTCCAGTTTCGCACGCATGTCAAGTAACTGTGCTAACCCCCCTCCCCCCTGTACTGGCTACTGCATTCCGCCTGGCTCGGAGTTACCGTGGCTTTCTGGGAAAACTTAATCATGATGCGGTGGAAAACTTAATCATGATGCGGTGCTAAGTGGGGATTATGTAACTACTTGAACTCTCCTCCATGTTCTCTGCCGCGAATGGCTAGAGCAGAGATGACTAGAGAACGGGGATTGAGCCTTGGAAAGGAGAGGGACCCGTGGGAGAGCGTTGAGGCGGTTCGAAGGGCTGAGTTCACGTAGTCCGTCGACCCTAAGTGGGTTGGGGGGGGACCACGCGGTGGCGCGACGCTCTGCTCGCCTGGAGTCTCTCGAGCGAGATAGTGTAAACTCGAGCATTCCAGTTTCTCACGCATGTCAAAAGACTGCCCTCACCCCCCCCCCACCCCCTAGACTGCCTACACTCCCCTTGGCTCACGGGTTCTCCGAAAAGACGCAAACATGACAGGCGAGCAGAGTGCCGCGCCGCCGCGTGGTCCCCTCTAACCCACTTAGCACCCATGATGCCCACCCCTAACTGGAATAGACCCTATAAAAGCTCCAATAAACATTCACGGTGGGTGCATGCATAGTCGGTCGTCCGATCGTAACGATCGCAGCCGTCACACAACATTAGATGCGTATCGATCGTCAGAAGTGCCACAATTGTGATCGTAACGATTGTACGACGGTTACCGAGTGTCGCATAAAACGCGGTACGGCATAGGGGAGGCGCCGCGTTTATCCAATGCCAACTCCACACCCGAACGATTCGACTTTCGAAATACCGTCACGTGCAGTCACGTGTTGTTTGGATTTGCAGTGGATAGCCACGAGGGGGAGGAGAGAAAAGCTCACCAGCGGTGCGGACGCGAGTGCGTATTGCTGACGTCACAGCTGCACAAGACCGAAGAGTGGACAAACACTAGTTAGAGGCTCTGTCTTTTTGCTCAAATGGATGGCACCGAAGTTGTTGGCACTTGAGTGAGTTCAGCTTGTCCGCGCCGTCGGTGAGGTTTTCCATGGAGCACGGACGAAGCCACCTCCGGCGCTTATGCTTTGGGGGGGGG
>KZ345622.1:107791-118045 GCA_002352805.1 Teladorsagia circumcincta
GCATATAACAGAGAATAAATTTCTAACGCTAGAATTCAAGGTAAAACACACATTACACGTATATTGACAAAGAACTTCAAAGTGATTCACTTGGTGGTCCACTGAGAGCGAGTTTGTGAGCGAGTTGAGATCTGAGGTAAAAAGCAGTATAATATGTGAGGATTGTTATCTGAATGAAATCTACAGTACCTGCGAAATCTGCTGTCTTTATTCACAAGGACATGGAGATCGCGAATATTGACACGTACTGTGCGTGGACGGTGTACCGCACCGGAAACTCCACCACCGCTTACTTGATCCCATCTGGAATTTGGAGTTCCGTTTCGCCTGCATTCTCATAGATTTTCAGTTACTTATTTGATTCTACTGAGTAATGAAAATCATTCTATCGCAAAAGACAACTGATATCACAAGAAATGTTCGAGAAGGCCTACTTTGGTCTAGCAACTTTGCTTCCACTACTCAAAGCAGCTATTGCAGCAGCATTTGCGTCACGATTTCGCTTGGCTTCAGCATCTGCACGTTGCATTTCCTGCAACTCATAATGTTAACAAGCGTACGCCAGTCCGCTAGGTAACAGCTGCATTATGATTGTTCATTTAGAAGCAAGGTGTAGGGGCAAGACTAGGGCCTTTAGGCGGGTACCCGACAGGATGCCCGTCGCGCGGCGAGAAGTGGACAAGCAGACGGGTTAGCAGACGAGTTGCAGCCACTGTCGATCGTCTGTTCGCGCTACTCGAACGAAGGGTTCGCATTCGTGATTTTAGAGAGGGTGGCGCATTTTGGGGTGAGTAAGGTTAACAATTATCTCTGGGAATATGGAGCGGCGTCTTAAGGAGGGGGTTACGTTTGACGGGTTTTTTTTTCGACAACTCTAGCGAAATTTTCACGAAATAGATCCGTATCCCTCGGCGGATGTTTTGAAGTAAGAAGTGGGCGGAGTTGGAGCGTGCCGACTGCCTTAGAATCAAATGCTACAAACGGCCATGAGGGTAAGGTGGTTGGAGGGGTGAGGGGTCGGGGATTGGGCCCACTAAAGGGAAGGGGTTGCTTAATTCTTGAAAATGTGCGATCACGACGATTGACCCTGGTCACAGCGCGTGCAGTGCGATGTGAGACGTACTTCGCACATAAACTTTGGGTCCCGCCAGATTTTTAATAGGTGTGTAGTTTTAGCAGTTATTCATGTTCGTTAAAGCAGACTTCTCTAATAACACTAATTCTGCTGGAGGCCAGTGAAGATGAGACGAGCATGATTAGAGTGAATACCCCGATGACTCTCACATTGATTCCTATAGCACCATCCCAAGTATTTTCCCCAGCGGTCGCACTGCTCCAGGATATTGGAGAAAATTTTTAAATGGAGGGTTTGTAAAGGTGCCGGAAATCAGGATTTTGGCGATATGCATTAGATAACACACATACCTTGGCTCGTTCAATCGTATCCTTTGCAATGCCTTTGCTTTTACTCATCCGTATCAATGCTTCCTTTTCACGGTTCTCCCGTTGTTCTTCCTGCTGTCTATCAATGTCTTCAAGAAAACGCAGTTGACGTCGAGTATCATCAATGGGCCCGTAGTTTGGGTTTAACCTGATGAAAGTTAGTGAATCCGACTAAACCAATGACCTCAGTGAAAAAACTCCAACCTCAACGGTTCCATTCGATGCTCAGCAAGAATAGTAAGCTCTCCTATGATCTCCCGAAGACGACATTCAGCCGCATCAGATATTAATACAAGAACCTGAAAGATGCTGTAATTAAGATTCCGAAGGTAATCCATGCCCTCATCAAAATAGAAACATTTCTAGAAGAAGAAAAAGAAAGAACCTCTTCATCGACATAGCACATCTCGTTCATACACTGCGTAATCCGGCTCATAATATCAGGTGGTCGTAGAAGCGCACTATCCAGTGCTCCTTCTTGTAGCTGCCGAACTTGAATCATCTTTAAAACAGACGTTTAATAAGGTCATCGTGAATGCGAAGCACTTTGCAAACGAGGTTCACAAGAACATAAAATGTCACCTCTTCTTCCGGATGCTGAGCAGGCGTGTCATCCATGGGCTCCACCGCTGCTGCGGAGTCAGTTCTTTCCATTGGAGCCACCTGGAACTATATGAAACCTTGAGAAAAGGCACAAAAGGTGGACACAACTGAAAAACGGCTTGAGAGAGCAGTATGAAGAGGGTTGAGTGAGTTTACCTGCTCGTTGTGTTCTTGAATAGGAACTGACACCACGTTCACCGGACCCGACGTCGGTGCATACATCATGCCCTGCGAAGTCGCCTGACGCTGATCAGGTGGAATTTGCTGAGCATGCTGCTGATGAGGAATCGACACCTGCTGTGATACCATAGGCATTTGCTGATGTTGTGGATGTGAATGTACAATTTGTTGGGGCTGCTGCATCCCCATTTGTGGATGTGGATGCATCTGCATCTGTTGATGTTCCATCTGAGCAGGTGCTTCATGCATCTGATAATGTTGCTGCTGTTGTTGTGGTTGCTGCTGTACTACTTGCACCTGAAATTAACTTATACAACCCGAAAAGCCAATATTTACTTTACAAAACTGGAAGTTGAAAGCCCGTTTGAATTTTCTCAACAAGGAGACGTAATTTGAGGACCGGGGTTGTTTTTTTTTGGTCTGAAGAAAGCAGTTTAACACGTAACGGACCGAGTGCATCACATGGTGATGCACGCAAACAAAAGAATGGACTCCTTTTGCTTGACCTATTCCGAAATTTTTCATGTTTTGAAACCATCCGCCTAGACTATCGGATCCGAAAAGCAATAAGTTCATCAGCGGTAGTCAAAGTATTGATCGAGTGATGGTTACTGAAGAGAAAATATGAGAAGGCGCGGAAATGCGTGCGCAACAGCGGTCCGTTATGTGTTAATGTGGAAGTAAGACGTTCTTGCAAGTTTGAAAGCATTCGACTAAAAATTTTGCCGTCCCAGTTATTATGTGTGTATCCTCGCTAGACACTTCTGGAGTTTTGGGAGCGATGTATCGAAGTGTGCGAAGATGAACCAGATCCAATGGCAACATGTATTCGATCGTTGAGGAATATTCGGAACTCGCCAGGGGAGACATGAATATTATAAAGCTTATGATAACGAAAGGAAATGCTTTTATCAAGAATTAGGTAGGTACATGAGAGCACCCTAGGCAGAATGATAGGAGATAGATTTAAAGACACAGTTGGAACTAATAGAGCCTAGACGAGCTCGATAGCAAAACAATAAGGTTGTGGAAACCCATGAAACGCAATACTTTCTCAAATTTCTTAACTTACCCCCTAAATTCCTTCCATATTGAACTCATCAGAAACACCTCAAAATCAATAACTGCAGTAGAAATCAGTGCAGAAAGCGCAGGTTAAGTTGAAAGATACCGTTTCTGCCCATAGAATAAGTTGGGTGTCAAAATAATACTGACATAAAAGTGAGCTAATGTGAAAATGAAGATCAGAGGGAGAGAGAAGACTGACAGAATTAAAATAGATTTTCTTTGAGGAAAGCCCTATTTGGGTTGGGAAGGGGATCGTTGCCATTGAGAAATGCAGCAAGCAGATGAACAGACATGGCAGGGCAGAAAATATTAGTGGAAATGGCAGGCCCATGAAAAAGTACACAAATCAGATGTGACGTGATACAAACAGACACCAAATTGGGGGTGTTTTTACCACGGGAACGAGACGAGAAAAAGTAGAAAAAAAGTTCACTAGGCGATCGGAAGCAAGAAGGGATGGGAAAATGCAAGTCTGGTCTAGGTTTTGAACTGCATTCTGAAATCGGCGAGGGGCATAAGAGAAGGCAATAGATCAGGAACAATGGCAGTACCCATCCAGGCAAGTAAAAATCCGGGAAGGAAGAGGTGAAGCATAGCAGAAGGAATACGAGATTTAAAAGGACGAGACCAAGAAAAAAAACATATGAACGAAGAAGGCAGGTGACTAAAACACGATTTACACCAAATTAAGAAGCTACCATACATTTAGCAAGCAGCCAGTTAGAAGCTTACTAAAAGTTTTTCCAAAAATTCACCTGTATTGGTTGCGAATGAATATGCTGAGGTGCAGGTTGAGATGATGGCTGCTGTTGAGCAGTAATAATATGTTGCTGATGTTGCATTTGCATATGGACCTGTTGCTGAGGTGAGGCCGCTTCAATCTGTGGTGCAGGAGGCACCATCATGCCAGGTGGAGGCACAACACCTTCAATAGTCACTTCGCCTGTAATGAATATACGTAAACAATCATTATAAAAACCAGAGTAGGTTACATCATTTTACAGAATAGAAAACATTCTTGACTTGAAAATGGAAAAAGAAAGAATCAAGACAAAACACCTTATTAAGCAAGGACTGGGGCTCAACTATTTGAAGTGAGACGGACTTAGTCGATTAAATAAAGAGCGAAAACCTTAGCACTATTCAATAGTGCGAATAACAACATGGTGAGAGCAGAGCTACTACAAAACGCCAAAAGCATTTTGCACTTGTAAGGTTCAGCGGAAACTGAGATCTAATCCGGAGAACATTTGAAGATCTCAATAATTGACTCGTGCAACATGCATGGCGTCGCTCCAGGTCCAGTACTTCCAACACAGGCTTTCCTTTTTCGTATTTGTACTAATGGAGAAACTAATCAAAAAGATTGAGTGAGGAAATATGATGAAAAATAATAAAAAATATGACGAAGACTTACCACTTCTCATTGCAGCGCGAAGATACGGAAGCGTCTTGTGAAGAAATGGAAGTAGATGAGGCTGCGCTTGTGATTTTAACGCACTCTGTAGTCTAGTTGTGAACTCCTCGGCAGGCATTTGACCAAATACCAACGTCTAAATTTGAGAGCTTCTGATGTACAGCCAATTTAATGAGTTCGATATAAATTGAACAGCTCGCTTTCCATATTGAAAGATCCTATACCAATTCTACAAGAGCGCTGACGCCAGGTGATTCCAGGCTGAAGTGTTTGGTACGGGAAGCCTAGCATACAATTTTAGACCCTCTTCAGCCCTTCTTTTCCAAATTGGTATAATTTTCCATACAGTCCACTTTTTGTTGCATACTATGGGATGCCGTACATCTAGTGGTGGGTGGGGTGGGGGGGGGGGGGGAACGGTCGAGGTGATTCTCTTAAGCGCAGAAGTGGATGAAGCTCATTCAGAACAAATGAACCCCATATTTTGCCAGAAAATCACTGAATCCTAGTCCATTGACCTTTGCGAATCGATATTCCACGACCGTACAAAATGTACAAAATGCGCGAATCTACGCCAGCTATCACAATCTCGTAAAAATGAAGCCACTTAATCGACAAATTGGCAGAACTACGCCAACGTGTCGCGCCAGTTCGAACACCAACAAAAGCTGGTAAATGATGAAACAAGCAATTATTAAACAACCACTTACGCTGACAAGTTCCTTCACAAGGTGTGCGGTTTGCTGAGGATTCTGCGACGGTTGCTGCTGCTCAGGTTGTTGCGACAATTGTATCAAAGTCTTGAAGAAGCGCACACATTTTGTCACCATACCCTGACTGTCACTAGTTGGTAGCGGCTGAGGGGTATTAGACTGAGAAGTCTGAGGTTGGTTCATTTGTACTCCAACACCAGAAGAGATGGAGGCTGAAAAGGTTCACCATCGAAGAATATGTGCCTCGACAACCATGAAATCATAATTATAAAAAAATCTTGAACCGTCTACATACTAGATGGCGCCACTTGCATCGTCATTTGCTGCTGTTGCATGGGCTGCGTGTGTTGTTGATGCTGCATGTGCATTGTTGATGATGCCATCATCTATGAATCAAAAGTATTGGAAAATGAATAAAAACTTTATTTTAGAATATTCGGAATTCCTTGGTGTTTGTTTCTCTGCTAGACGAGTGTGAGACTTTGCTCCGTGAATTGGCTTGCAAATCTCGGATTCGCTGCAATTTTTCGGCTACGAGCAGAGATTCAAAAATTCAGAAATTATACACACCGCTCATAAAGTCGCTAATTCGCTGGCGCTTCGCCTGTCCCCTCGGAATGATGGCGAAACGCTCAGATGCCGGTCAGACTCCACGATTGTGAGAGCGATGGGCGATCGCGATCGCCCATCGCTGTCACAATCGCGGAGTCTGACCGACATCTCACTGGATTCATGGATTTACTCAGTCTGGCTTCATAAAGAAGGGAATCATGATGCCTTGCACACAAGCTAGTCCCGCCTAATCTCCGAATGCCATAAGTAATACCAGGTAATTGAAAGATACCTGCAAAAAAACAGTTCATTTAGTGGCCTTTCTTGAGATTAACCACTACAAATTGGGTGTGGTTCGTTAGAAAGGAAGCGACTTATTCGCTTTTTGATTAATCCCAAAAATACCCTGAAGGGAGTAGACTCCAAGAACGGCTTCCTTTCAATCTTGGCATAGAAGTCGATGGGTACGGTTTTTGTAGCCTGTCCGAGATTTCAGAGCTTTATTAGGCTTACGCTTCGGCCTCTAGCCTTCGTCAGAGCATGGGAAGTCGGAAAGTAGTTGACACCGATCCTCTCATGGGCCAAAACCAACCTGAAAACAATTTCTCCAAACTTCGTTTTACGCTAAAGTCTGCTTTTTGGGTGGTCGATCTTGCGGCTCGGCTTGTAGCACTTTTGGGTCACTCGATACCGTCTGTAGGTCAAGTAGCCTGGAGAAACTGTCTTCAAGGTTGTCTTTGCCCATGAAAAGATCCGTCTCTTTCGACTTTTCCGGTCCTGACGAAGGCGAAGAGGCCGAATGTAAGCCTAATAAAAGCACGGAAATCTTGGACAGAACGCAACAAAACCGTAATCATCGACTAGAACTCCGTTGAAGCCAAAAGCCTCCACGAACACGAGTAAGTTATGATTCTGAGGAAAATTGATGAGCAATGCAGAAACAATACAACTTGTTAGGAAAAAAATCCATCCTCCATAAGTGAACAATTGTGTCTAGAGTGGGTCAAGGTATGCAAACCTATGATAGGTTGAATCAGGTTCCCGAGTAGAGCTCCCGTTAAATTCGTAGTATATACCTCGAACTCGAGTTCTTTGAGCGATAAAGATATGTTGCTTTATCATGCTGGAAACGCCATAACCCTTTTTCCCATGAAAAAATCTAAGCGATAGCCGCCCTTTTCGAAATAAAGATCTTAACAATAGATCCGATGAACACACAAGCTCCGATGAACACACAAGCTTACCTGGGGTGGCTTGATTTCTTGAGTCAATGGTGAACCGACCGATGTTCCTGGCGATGGCCGTTCTCCCAGCCCTCTTCCAGCTACGATACGGAATTTCGGGCCGCCTCCCGAAGAAGGCGGATCCGACATCTCCCCCTAAAATCAGTGACTTCAAGATTAATTGATAGTACATTCATAGATGCTGAACAATATAGAAGCGCCAGAAAAGAGGAACATAATTGAAAGACAAATCCGGCCTCTTGAGTTTTTTCTTTCAAGCGATTTTTTCCGAAGCAGACCAACATTTCGGCAAGTATTCTAAATTTGACCACAGACAAGAAAATGCCGTATGCCCGCGCCTATTATTTCAAACCTCACCACATGTTTCCCACCGCCAATTGGAACCTATTCTTACCAACTAACAAGGGTGGTCTTCAGGGCAATCGCGCTTCGTGGAAACGGTTTCTTATATTGTAGGGACGCATGTATGGGTATGTAGGGACACAAAACCAGTGTTCATTTTTGCGGGACAGTTTTAGCAGTGCCAACAAGGTCGTGAATGATACTCTCAATAGCTCGATCCCCGCAGCAACTAAGTTTTGCAGTCAAGGTTGGAGGCCACTTGTTGACCGTTCTGTAAGAATGAAAAATGGTTTTGTGCTCCCTACATGCGCCTATAAAATGCAGAAAGCCGTTTTAAAACGCGGCTTGCCCTCAAAGACCCCTTTTCTTTAAGCGATTTTAATTAGAAGAACCACCAGCTATGCACTTTTAATTCAATAAATCGCATTTTTAAGGGAGCAATATTACAGAGAGGAAAGAAAAAGACACATTATGGGATCTCAAACAGCGAAAATTAATAAGCTGGCCAGACGTTCCAACCGTAACTCGTCAAAAAAAAAAATGAGGGAGGAACTACATTTTGGGATTCTCTGAATCATGAAGGATGCGCTACGGAATGTTCCCTCCATTCAAAAGCCCTGACTACCTAATGAAACATACAGTGCGATATATGTATGTATGTAATTGGAAAAGAAATGAAAACATATTCGTTTCAAGTGTTGGTAGTTTATTATCAGCAATGGCTCATCACCACCACAACTGTGCTGCCAAGCTCTCCGCATGTTTATAAGGCAGTGTTCCCTTCAAAAATCGACAAAATTCCGAACCATGGAGCAATAGAATTAATCGCTTCTCAGCACATAAAAAAACTGCACATAACTTAACCATTCAACTCAAAAGAGCTGAATCGCATTGATTTTCTTGAGAAAAGCAACAGATACGTGTTTTCGTTCAGGTCAGCGGATCCCCGCGCGATGGATTAACGCCAGGGAAGAAAGGAACGATACATGTCCTGCCGTTATCGGTAGCGCTGTTGCACCATCCCTAGCGCTCAAAAACATGACGATGACTAACTGAGCGCCGATGACTAGTCACTAGATAACCAAATCTTCGAGTCACATATCCAAATTCCGGGCAACGACCTCTAGCCTCATGCCATGCAGCTCGAATTTGAATGAAAATGACGTGTGATGTGAGAGAGTGTGTGCAATCGCAGTCAGAATTTTGGGTAGGTCTTGGCACGCATTTCTCGGGTCCTTTAACGTTCTGCTACAGTATGCCAGTGCTGTGCGCGATTGATTTTTCTCAATTGTATGATTGTGCTCGGTCGTGTCGATTCGGGGTTGGACGTCTGTACGCGGAGGTTTTGCCGTATCCGTCGATTTCCTCGTACTTTTGCTAGCTGTGCGGATGCCACTTGTTAGTTGTTTAGGGTGACGGGGGCTTCTGTGTAGTGTTTCGAGAATTTTCCACTCATGGTTTTTCTCATGCGTGCCATTAGTTAGGAGCTTTGCTCTGCAACTGCATTCAAGCTGGCTCAAGGGGCATGTTCTATTCAGTTGCAGGTGTCAAAAACATTACTCTTTCAGATTGGGAGGATATCGCGCTCATTAGATCAAGAGCAAAATGTTAAAGAACTCTGTCATACTTGAAATTTTCTGACTTTGAACTGCTCAGTGGACTGAAATGATATCTAAGAGTCTAAAGTTGTCATTCAACATTTAGATTAACATTGCTCTCGGATAGCCAAGGCTTCCATCCTTTCTAATTCCTGGACAGTTTTTCCATTTATCGACTAGTTATCCCTATTGATACTGGCCGATGAGTTTTCAAAATTTTGTGCCCTAAGTTTTAGTTGAGGCGATGGATTCTTTTTTATTATTTACGTACATTACTGCTTTTTGTTCGAAGTCCAAGTTGTGATGGACAGTACAGATGTCGAGCATATTACTGTTTTTCTTTAGAGCTTCTTCAAATCGTGCGGGTGGCCTGAAGTTGGTTTGAAAATAAGATTACGAATGAGGCCGCAGATTGTTTATGTCTATTCATGGTAGTACGTTGAAAACTGCTAGCCTTTGCAGATATGGGTGTTAAGGGAGAATCTAGCAATCGAGCAAAAGCAGCAGTTGCAACTGACGATCAGATGCGTCTAGCAAGGCTTACTCTCGAAGGCAATTCAGTGGAAGAAGATCCTGCTAACATCCAGAGATTAATAAAAAGGGTAAATGATATTTCTGTATAAAGCTAACATTCGAGAAGGCCCTAAAGTTGGGCTCTCGTGCACTCCCATGTGTCCCATGGAACTTTTTGTGACGGGACATATATTTTCAATATGGAAAACGTGAAAAGCCCATGAAGGTGTTCTAGTTAATGGTTCAAATTTGAATTATAATGTTTTCAGTTATCAACTTATATAGATTTCATGAGTTCCTTTCTTTAGTTTATTTTCATCAAATGTTATATTTGCATAGATTCAGGAAACATGATATGCTCGTTTAGTTTTCGCAAAAGTTTTCCTTGCACTCTTCCATGCGTTGGTGTTGGTATTGGAGACGGAGACGTACAGCATATTGTGTAAAAATAGAAAATATGACCGGCGTAGTGCATAGTTCATTCTCCCTATGAATCGCTTGACAGCTTAATGAGTGGTCTGATTGATGTATCGTTAAATGTTCGTGTGCTTGCTAATAATGCCTACGGCTGATGTCAGAGT
>KZ345623.1:23850-37678 GCA_002352805.1 Teladorsagia circumcincta
ATTGAATGATTTTTTTTTTGCCTGAACCAAAATTTCCCCGTATCTCCATCTCATTCAGAAAGCGACAGTGGCCGCCTCTTGAAAGCGTTCAGCGATCAATCGAATGGAAGAATGTGTTTGAACGTCTCAAATTTCACTAGTGTGTAACGTCCTCACAGTTTACGCCACGCGCTTGTCAACAGAGGCCCAACCTGGCTGAATTGCCTTGATGATTCGAAAATTGTTCGTATCGACAATGAAGTTTCTAAGATGCGCCCTGCTGCAGTTCCGACTTATTAAAAACAACTTTAAGGGACGATGGATGTTCAATTTTGCGTATCTGAGCTTCCGAAAAGGTGTACAAAGTACAGAAAGTGTATTCTTCACGTATGCGCCACGTGTTCGGCATTCGCTCAGAAAGACGTTTGAAAGCGTAATCAATAGATACCTAATGCTGAAAAGGAAGAGTCTTCCGTAAAAGTTTCAAACTTGGGTTTTTGAAAGGGGGAGGCTCTGATTAGAGTGGAAAGCTTCGTCGCTCGAGACTTTTCAAATAGGAGCACCTACAGATAGAATAGAAGGAAATTTATTCAGTGTGAGTATTCAAGAAACAAAAACATGGTTCGTTTCGTCTCCAACTCAGACGAATTACTACAGGGTGGCCAGAGTTACGTGCTCGTGACATTTCGTTTAGTTTTAAACACAGTATGATGGGGTGGTGCGTACTTTTGCTTTCAAAACATTTGCCTATTGCTAGTTAGTAGTTTGTAGAAGGAAAAAGTCGCTCCCAAAGTTGTGCCGAAGACGTGCTCAAGTTGAAACGCGATTGTACGGCAGGAAAATAGCTCGAATGAGAGCTCAATGATTTTTCGGCGCTCTCAAGTTCTCCATGAGTCGTTCAGGAATCTGTGTGGCAGTGGAAAGAGGAAGAGAAGGTTCCAGCTAAACCCGTAAGAGAGTGAGAGCGGAGTACCAGCTCAAGATTGGTGCAGCGAATTATCAAGAAGAGGATTGACTAAAAAGGTCACAGGAGCTCACAGAAGCGTGTCAAACAGCTCGGGTTTTCTCAAAGATCTGCGCAAATAGTAGCAGAAAAATATGCATGGGATTGGAGCTTATCATCTATCAAACGGGCAATTTCCTGTTGTGCTCAAAAAGCAGGATAGAAAGAAAAAACATAAAGAGTCACGGGAACATTTCAAGGTGCGGCGATCCTAGAACGCCCCGCGGTTTGCGAATGAAAGCTGACTATAAGTGCGTGGCCGCTCAGAAGCATAATCGTAACAATTTTATTTTTCTACAGGGATGTGCTCTGCCCCATGCGCCAATACAACAACCCACCTCTTCGAGACCAGTATCGCCTCTCTTTTGGCAATGGGTTTGTGTCCTGCTTACGGTCCAAGATCGAATCCTTCAGACTTCTCTATTTGTGGCTTCATTGAAGAGAAAGTAAGGAATTAAAATGCAATAAGTTCGGCGATTTCGAAAAGGACTGCCCAAAATTTGCATTAAATTAGCTGTTGAACAGTCTGCCGCACCAACATCTCGAGGAACAATTAGATTGAGGCCGGTATCAAAACTGGCAGCGGCCTCTCCGAAATTTCTTTGCAAAGGCGAAATGTAACGGTTCGATGTTTTACATAATTAACTACGTTGGAATTTTTGTAGACAAAAAAAAAGAGTTTGGACGACTTTTGTGGCGCAATATTTTTTAATTTTTCGCCACCCTGAATATTCCGTCACCCCCGCGATGCTCATCATGTTCGATACTTTCGTTCGATGCTCGTGTTGAGGATTGGGGAATCACGGGGATGGATAAACCCAGTGGTGATGAATGGGAAAAGAGTAATGCAGTCCAACAAATCAGTCATAAATTACGGTACTCTAGCCGTTCTATAGCCGGTCCTACGCCTCGTAGCTCTTCCTCGTCATACTCCGATCATTGCATGCAAGCCATCGGATAGGTGACACTCCACGATCAAAAGTGAAAGAAGTGCAAGTTGATGTTCTGGCTGTGAAATCGTTTAATTTGAGCTCTTTCGATGAAAAGTTCAGTTTACCTTGAGCTCCTCCTCAAACAGCGGTCCACAAACATCCAAAGGATAATGTAGTTTTCCGGTTCGGTAGTAATTTAAAATTTGTGAGAATACACCAGGATGTCGATCGAAAAAGTACTCATTCAGAACCGGATCGTAGTTGGCAAGATTGGTCGTCAATCGCGACAGCCTATAAGTTTGAATTAAAATAATCAAGTAATTCAAATTTTTTTGCCAATCCATTGATCGAATTTTATTTTAGCGGTATCATGTAGATTGAGGAACTGAATACCTTGTGGCTAGTTCCGGGATGGGATGCTTTTCATAAAAATCACTACAGACACGACAGAAATACTTTCCTCTCTTCATTTCCCGTGAAGGGTCTCAAAGGAACGCGAATGGGTGTTGGCAAAAAGGAGAAAGTGCGACAAGCGTAACGCTGAAAAGGCGTCGCGCGATGGTTTTGTTCTGGAACGTACCGTATTCGGTTGAGCTCACAATCGCCCATTTGGGAGGTGTATAGAATTCTGCTCCGGAATACTCGTTTTTCTTCTTCTCTTTTTTTCATTCCCTTTACCACAGAACTCAGGATCTATCGACATGCGTGAAATTGTTATGAAAATCCCAATCAACAGAATGTCAGTGAACCAAATGACGAATTTTTGAATTGACGCTGAGGTATGATTTGTAGTCAGTTCAAACCATCCAACTTGATCAATTAGACGGCCTAACGAATAAATCTGAAGGTACGAAGGAAAACACAGAAGATACGCTTTGATGGGAGTCTGTCTTATATTGCTAGCCTGTTTGTTTTTCTGAAGTGAATGTTTATGAAAATTGTTTAAATGTTCAGAGAAATCGCCTTGAAAAGCTCGCTTGGTTTGAGCCAACAGAGAGCTCTCCAACACCGTGGTTTCTGGTTCAAATATTTCATCTCGTTTTGGTGCGATTGCAGTAGGAAGAGTAGTGTTCGAAACGGAAATTGGAGCAATTGTTCCTGAAGGCTGTGGAAAATAGGGAGAAAACTGGTTAAAGCCACGAGTCACGTTTAGTGGACCAAACCAACCCCTTTATTCGTCTCTGTGCATGGCTACGCACCCATAGAGACGTTACCATGCTCAGAATCCCGACGGCGCCGTACTGAGGCCTGAGGGCATGTACATATTTAGCGCTATCACCGCCTATCCGCGCTCCGACCGCCCACCTCCGGAAAAGTGGTGCGTGCCTGGCATAACGTGTGAAATCAGCTGGGTTGAGTGCCGTATCAACTGATAGAACGGCTGCCATGTTCGGAAACTCGTTTAGACGTGCCGCTCTTCCAAGCCAACTTCCTCCACTGCTAGTGGGTAGGGGATTCCGTTTACGGCCTTGTCGACGGTTTCTTTTCGGTTTTTCCCTACTGCCATTCCACTACGCACCTCTAGACTCAGTTTCAGGCGCCATAATGCCAATCACGAGCCTGACTCGTCGCTTTAACAATCCGCAAGTTTTCGTTTTCGAAGATGAGGGAAGTAGAGGACCAGCAATCAAGTTGAACCGTTCGATTGGCTGAGCCAGACGACGAGGTCGTACTTTGTGATCTTTGGGATCAGCTTTGTATGTGAAAAACCCTGTGGTATCAAGAATAGGCTATTCGCCAAGATAGAGGCCGACAGAAACTATTTGAAACGATGGCTGTTCTCAGGCTCAATCTATGGTACTCCACCACTCTTTAGCGAGCCACCTCCCCGCTAATCACAGACTGCTTCCTGCTCATGGTGCCTTTCATGTGACACTAGCGATGGTGTTATCATTAGCGGCCAGCTGTTGCTAGCATGTTTCTGAAGTTTTATTTTTGGCCTATCCAAATATTATCCAAGGCTTATTTCCGAATTGATCATTGCGGTCTTTCGTTTTGGCTCCAGTTTTCCTTCCCATTCTTTTGCCGTCCTTCTTTTCCCGGTTTTAATTCGTTAACTAATAAAAAAAAAGAAAAAAAAAACGAAAAATTACCTTGTGGCTGGTATCTTTTTTAAAGTGTGTTTGTATGTCTCGTGCCTAACACCGCCAACATTGAGTATTATCCTATATTCGGAATCCATAACGGCGTTCCTGAAAGATCAATATGAAAATTGAAGATAAACTAAAAAAGGGTCGAGTTTCGTGGAACGAGCCATGAATTTGACCTCGATGTATTTGTAAAGGCTCCATTTAACTCGTTGCTTGATTACTACCATAGAAACGTCTTCAAATAAATAAAAATAGAACGATGGCTAACACAGCTCAGTTTTTGGGAAGATACTTTCGCCATAGACGAAACAAAAGCTTAAAATTTTTGCTTCATTTGAATCATGGAATCTTTGGCGTTAGTCAATCCATTTTCGAGCTGTGCCACTCGTCTATGTATTCAAGTGTGTTCAGAATCGTAGCAGCATTTGATTGCGATTTGGCCTACACAATGACTTGCGGGGCTGGAGACGAAGTCAGTGTCTGCATTTCCAGACAACATCGCCTCAAGTTAATCTGTCCCGCAGTCACAGCTGGCCTATGAAGGAACAAGCCAGGATTTGATCCCCGGACCATGTGCGTGGAAAGTGAGAGCTTGTCATCAAAGGACGAATTCACGATCAGAGTGAAAGTCGAATTAGGAGTAATTTACCTGGTTGAGAGATCCGCGGACCTCCTGAGGGTGCGGACTGAAGCGCAATTTTCACCGAAAGAGTTGAATTCGTTGACCTATTAAGGTTCAATCTTGGCGCGGCGGGCCAGTGCACGCCCACAGTCTATCGAAGTACTCGCCGCATATCTTCTGCAGGAAGAGATTAGATAGCAGAGAGAGCGTTATGTTGAAGAGGGCACAGCGATGGAAGTCGCATCAATGCCGAGATCAAGGGGAAAGGAACGGGTTCCATTTCTCGGGTTCTGGGCCGTTTCCCACGGTTTTTCCTTCATTGGTTTGAAACTCGTCATCGCTAAAATAATTCGAAATGAGTTGCCTTTTCTGCGTGAATTCGTAATATAAATCGTCTCCCCCTCTTCTGCCATAAGTGGGGTATATACCTCATTGATATTAGTCGAGAGATTGATGGATAAATGTAATTTAACATTTGTAGATCGCACCTATTTTGCGTTTTCCAGTCACGTGGAACTTAAAGCAACACCACCAGCAGAAGTCGTGTTGAAGAATCTAGTCACCGGTTGGGATAGAGTAGCCCATGAGTAACAGATGTGCCGTTGTTGCCGCTCGAAAGTGCGCGACAATCGCGCTAATGTCTTACAGATTCAGTATTTGGTGACTAATCTTAGCGTTTGCACGAGTTACCTCCCGCTCGACCTTATCGGTGGATTATTACGTAGCAGCTAAGATTGCTGGTAGGTCGATAGATATGGTAGCCTGATCGCCATGGTGCGGTTGCGTTCAGAAAACTCGTCTAGTCACCTCCTTTTCACGCCATCGCTATCAGCCACTGTTGTCCCTCCAAACTAAAGTGGGATTGTTGCTCTAAGTAAAATTCTTAGAAGTCTTATTGAGTGGATCACAAATGAGAAACTATCATATGACTCAAATGAAAACCTTTCAAACGAAAAAAGAAACAAAAGAACGGATTAATATCTATTATTATCCAATATTACTATCTTATAATAATATCTGTTACTAAAATGGCTTGCAGAAACCTATAAGGTTTACAAGCCACAGCCCTCACATGGTCTCCCAAGTGTTGAAATTGTAATATGAAGGAGCATCTGATATTCGCTTAGTGTGAAAACTCATAAATGCTGTGATGATGCTGTGATACGTATGTGGCTACATATGTTGCAGTGTTAAAAGCAGTATCGTGATCCGAAAGAACTTGTGGGATCAAGATTTCTAGACAACTGAGAATAAGACTGTGCATCCTCTAACTGCTCTTCACTGCGCTGCGGCGGCGATAACCAAAGGTGAAAAGCTGTTCAAAATATGTCAGAGCTCTTCAACGGACTTTACAGCCACTGTCACTGCTTGATCCTCGAGATCCATGACTAACAGATAGATGATCCGAAAAAGATTCAGAGAGACGATCAAAGCTACATAAATCTGCCAAGATTTGGAAATCGCTGTACAAACACTCCTTAAAGGCGAATTTAAGGACGAAAAGGCAGCCCATGAAACATTAAATGAGAGATGGTTGGTGTGAACGAAAGAAGAAATATCAAGAAAAACCTCCTCAGGCCTCGAACTCGAAATATTCCTTGCCCGCTGATTTCTGCAGATGCTACTCTCATCGGTGCTGCTCTCTTCAACGCTAACGCTCTCTCTGCCGAACGAGAGACTCAGACAGCGAGAGGATGGGTGTGCCACGGCGCTAGCGTCGCGGGCTGCCGTGCTAGATCGCCTGTGCATATCCTACGCTGCCAAATGCGTGTCGATATGCGCCTTCAGGAGGTCCGCTTGTTTTACCATCAGGTATTTTTACCCTTCGTTCCTATCGTGAAATCCTCGGTAAATCCTGCCATGGTGACCCAACTCCGTATTTTTGAAGGTTCGCTATTGCAAATTAGTATTGCTGGAACAATATCTGGCATTTTCAATCAATTTAAAACCGCTGGAAGGAAGGAAAAAACTCGAAAGTCTTCATGGTCAACTGAACGCGCAACACTCCGCTACTGTTTTTTGGTACTTCGTAACGCTAAAGTTGTCACAAGAGTGTTGCGTTATAAACTAAAGACTGTGACAGGAGGTAACACAATTTCGAGGACTGCCGTCGTTCCACCCTTTTTAGGCTACGCAAAACCGTGGTTTTCGACTGCTGACACTTCTTGTATCCAGACTAGAGTGACGCACAGGGTCGGCTCCCAATACGGTGACTTCTTTGAGGAGGAATGCACCCAGGACCAGATTAGCTCGTGTCTGGTTCTGACGAAATGAAGCTCAAAAATGCTGCACGTAGTAAAAGGAAAGCCTAACCGCGAAATGCGCTGTGCAAAACTCATTCAAAAATCGGTTCAAAATTTTTCCGTCATCCCTCATGTGGCCGAGATACATCTCTGATGAACGGCCATTTTCCCCTCTTTAACGCAATTCTTAGGGAAGAAATCGCTTTAAGAAGAGGAGTATGTCGGAATTGCCTTCTGACATTTTTTAGCCTACAATAATTTAAATTTTCAGTAGCAGGGGAGATATGAGCGTAGGTATGATTAGCAACAATATGGCCAACATAGTTTTTATTTTAAATTCAAAGGTTGGGGTTCAGCAGAGTTCTGGTCATTCAAGTTTAGGGGCTCAAAACGGCGAATACTTGTTGATTGACCCAATATGAAGAACGATCATCGATCGAAAGATCAAAATATTTCGATATTCAATTATGAAATATTCATAAACGAGTTGGAGTTTTACACATTAGTGTACAGTAGACAAATTCAAGTCGAAACGACTAAAAGGCAAATAGTGTGTCCAAAAGTCAACGAAACTGAGTTCACAGCGGAAAATCTGTGAATCCACTTCCAATGAAATGAATTCCAAATGAAGTCCGCTAAATGTCTCAAGGAGAATAATCTAGCAAGTTCTAAAGCAGAGGCATCCATCTGTCAACGAAGAAGTGGTGAAAAATAAAGGGATTGGACTCTATATGGACTGAGTTCGACTGCCGACCATGCACCGTTCATAGAGCTACTTATTCACTTTTCTCCGGAAAGAGCAGCAGACAGTTAATTGAGTAAGGGCGATAGAGCTATTTGTGTCCTAATGGGGATATGCACGAGAATGGAATTGAAAGCGTGTGAGAGTGAAACTGAGAATGAGGCAAAAATAAAGGATAAATAATCAAGTACTGAGCTCGATGATCCATCTAATATTTGGAACACATAAGAAATTCTGTAGAAAAACTTTCTGCATTCTGAAACTGAAAGTATCTGAATGCGTGATGGCCGAGAGAATGAGGTTCAACGACTAGCAATTCTTGTCAGCATTCTAGCGAGTCTGCCACTCAAAGGCACAACGCAGGCAGAAGTCGAGTAAACGATTCTTTTGGGTGTCTAGGATAGATCCCTAGAAGATAATCACAGATGTGGTATTTCCATACACGGAGACCACCAGAAAGGGCGTTAGGACCTTGCAAAGTAAGCTGCATCCGCTTTGAGTTTTTCTTCTGTTGTTGGGCTGTTGTCTAGCACCCTCTCATCTATTGTGCTCTCTCGCCTCATACTATTCTCTCCGCGCGTAGCCTCTCATTGCCTTCGCACAGCTGATTACATTTGTATTGTAGATGAGTAAGCCTTCAACCTGAGCAATTCTACCGACTCTTCTCCTTTTTCCTCTACTGTCGGCCCATTTAACACTATTGCAGTCGAATTCACACCAATTTGATCCTGGGCATGCCTTTAATGAACGGTTTTGTAGCTTGAGCTGTTTAAGAGAGGCTCCTTTGACTCAGCCTGATTCCGTTCCAACTGTATGAACGAGATGAGGTGTGCCTTCTGACCATGAAGTCTAGATGATTAGTTTCCTTTAGAAAATTGTTACCACCGAATAGACATGTACAATATTCGCCTGAATAGACCCACAGGACGGCAACGCGATGTGTTTCTGAACTACCCATACCATTTTGGCTATGAAACTATTCCTTCTGTGCATGCGTTGTCCTTTTATAATGCATGGTTTGGTGTAGCTCACTGCCAAGGCTTTTACAGATAGCAAATTATGAGTGAGAATGAATCCGATCCGCTGGCTCAGTGACCAGAATTTTCAAAAGCATTGTACAAAAGAAATGAGACACTGGGAAGTCAAGTGGGATCATCCAGCACAGTAACAATACAGTCTTTTTATCTTCGCAGACCAGTCTTTCTCCATCAATTATCCTACAACTATAATTCGCTTTGTCTGTCACGGTGTCTGTCACGAAATTCCCTACTTCCTAGGGATCCGCCTGGAAAGACCCGGTCGAGTGTGGGATGGGTGAACCTTGTCTCGAGAAGTACAAAACGTGCATCAGCTTACTGGAGCCCCGCCCACAATGGGCGTGGCGCGCAGTGGAATGAGAGGCACCAACGACGAAAGTTTCAAATTTGCTTCCAAAACAGTCGAGGGATGGGGACAAAATGCGCAAACGTGTACCAGTAAGCTCTACCGAACTGGGGAGACCCACCTCCGGTGGGCGGGGCGTTTATAGAAAAGCGGTGCTTCATGAGAGAATTCATAACTCGGTTTGGAGAAAGCCTACACAGCAGAAAAACATTGGTGCAGGAAAGTAAAGTCTAAGGTGTTCCCAGCATACATGAAGTAAGCGGACGTCCGCCTACAATTGGCGTAGTGTGCCCTTAAGCGAATGGCGTTTCCTACAAGATCTCATAATTCGGCTTCTAAATGACTGAGAGACCGAAAAAAAACGTGGATAGAGGTTAGAGGAGGAGAGGAGCATAAATATCAGTGCTAGTCGTGGCGTGCGCGGTTCAGGAAAATAAGTGGATAGGGTTGACTATGAAAGGTGGATTAACCGCTACTAGCAGGCGGAGCACAAAAATGGGCCGAGCACCCCACAAAATTTCATAATTTGGTTCGAAGAAGTTCCAGAGACGAAAAAAGTGGGCAGAGGTTGGAGGAGACATGAAAGTCTACTTCTATCGGTGGGTATAGCATGCACAAAAGTGGACAAGATTTGCCATGAAAATTCACAGTAAGCTGTAGTCCAAACAAGATATCATAATTCGGCTCCGAGATGACTTAGGAACCGACAAAAACACAGCTAGGGGTTAAGGGAGAAGGAGAGTTCGAATATAATGCTGGGCCTGGCAAACACCGGAGTGAGCGGAGTTTGCTACCAGGCTTATAACTCGGTCGGTTCCAAGAAGTCCCATAGATCAGGGTAAAAGTGGATAAGGGTTGACGGAGAGAAGGGGGTCAACTGCTATCGGCGAGCTTAGCATGCACCAGAGTGGTTCGAGTTTGCCACAAAATTTCTTAACTCGGTGCCAAAAGTCATGGGGAAGGGTAAGAGATGGGTCGAGGTTGACGGAGGGACAGAGGTCAACTGCCATTGATGGGTGAGACATATGTACGTGCTATTGAAGTGCGGTGAGCACGCCGTATTTTTTGGATACGGTAGGCGCAAAATGTATGTAACGGTATTACGCCACGAGGCAGGGGTCAACCAACGCGTGAGAGTCCAGACGGAAAAGCACATACTTTGTGCATTTCTCTCTAAGCCTTTTGAAGGAAGGAAAGAAAGCATGGATACTGTAAGAGTGTGTATTCACGAGAGTGCCCAGAGAACACTACAAAACGTTGAATCACCAAGCCTTCCGGTTGACCGCTGCCTTTGGACCTGCCTACCGTATTCAAAGAATGCGGCGTGCTTACCGCACTTCCATAGAGCCGAGACATACACCAAAGTGTGTGAAGTTTGCCTCGAGAATTTATAAATTCTTTTTAAGACACGGAAAAAAGTGGAACTCGGTTTTAAGAAGTCCCGGAAAAAGTGGACAGAGGTCAACTAAGGGTATCGGTTGCATTGGCGGGCGCGGCATGCAACATCATGGGCGGAGACCAAATCCAAAGTTGCAATAGCCAGAGATAGCACGGAGACCGAGAAAAAAGCGGATAGGGTTTAGTCAGAAGGGCAAGCCGAATATTCCCAATGTATAGGGCTTTCGAAAATCTCAACCGCTGTTTCATATCGTCACAGGACTGTGATGTGCGCGCAACAGCGTGCGGCGCCAACTGGTCCAATCTATAAGGCATGGGAGCCGGGCTGGCTCAGGCCAGAATTGTTCTTAGATTTGACCTGGACGACGAGCGTAGTGTGCGACATCACTTCCACTCAACACAGCTATTTACTTCCAGAATTGTCCAAATGGTGGCGATAAATAACAAGTGATGAGAAAGAAAATGACAGGTGAGTAAGACATTCTATTCTACCCTGGTGATACTGGCAGACTGAATGTGGCTCAAAATTTGCGGATTGTGATAGGCTAAGGAAAAAGCGTAGATAAACAACACTCTAAATTGTCACGAATGAGAGTTGAGCGGGCCATGCAAAAATAAAAGCTCCGTAGGCGTTCACATTCTGTCAGCGCACAACATCGCCAGCATAAATAGGAAGCGTCAGATGACATATAGATTAACTTACTGTGAACGAACACCATTAGTAAGAACGCCTGCAAGTATGTTTTGGAACAATGACGAGAATTAACCAAGACATGTGGGCGCAAGAAGCATCATAACCTCCTACTGGTACTATTATCCCGAAGAATACACTGTTGAATTGCACGGCATAAAGTGGTGTAAAGTGGTCGATGTTCACAAAATCTTGCGCATACGCACTGCATTCGATTTCATTCGGAAAAAGGTGGGGTTCTTTGATTACACAGCCATAAGCGCTTCAACTGTTGAACTGTATGCCTCCCGTTAAGCGATCCCGGGGAGTAAAAGCCTCGATAGGCGTGGGCGAAATCTCGTGAGAGATTCAATCCCGCACCACTCGCATGGTAAGCGACATCACTAGCCACAACGCCACCTCCAACTCCGTCAGCTTTTTCGCCTTTTAGCAACAATGGCAGCCACCTGTGGGTGCCACTCTGTTTGCTGCGTGGGACAATGGCACCCAATGGTGGGTGCCACACAACATTTTTTCTTTGTGTATTTGGAACATTTTAACATACCAGCAAATAATAGCAGGCCCCATACTATCTATGTCCAGCATGGTCCACAGAAATGCTCAGTAGGAGATACTATTCTATACGAAATCAGAGTGCGTAATTTAGCTCATCGGCATTGTAATGGAAGGTTGCATGACTGAGGCAAAGATTAATCACCTATCAGGCTTCTTCAGCTTTTTGTAGCTATCAGATGTAGCAACGGCCTTGAGCTGTATCAGAAACTACTGTAGACAATAACGTACAGAGGTTCATCCTATATCCTTTACAAAATCGAGTTCACCGTCCGCCTTCCAATTCTGGTCAGAAAAACAAAGTAATATGAATATCTAAAACTTCGCTTGTTTCGGTACATCGCCAAAGACGAAATTTAAAAAAAACTGTCTTTAGTGAAAATTTACCCAGTGCTTAGCGAAAGTTGGGCGCTCCAAAAGGAGGCGTGGTCCCAGGATCCTGCCACATGCAAATTCGCAGTCGTCAAAGGAGTGGGCAAGGTCATAATCACAAAAATGTGATTCCAATGTAATTCTAGTGCCACTTCGTTGATCAATTTATGGTGGGACGGTCTGAATAAGTTCGACGAATTGCGCAATTGAAGAGCATTCTTGGAAGTCCTCGTACTATCTGTGCGCATTCATAAACAGAAAATGGCTCCAAATCAAGAACAAATGAGATGAGGAGAAAATGTGATGAAGAGCAGGGTCCAACCGCCCATTGCACAATGATCAACAATGAGGTGGTATTCGGCCAATGGAAGGGGGGGGGGGTCGTAAGCTCAAGCACCTGTCAAAAACTGAAGGTACCAAGGCTGCCGAAGTGGCAAATGAGGACGAACTACCCTTGCCGGTACCCCCCGCAAATAGTTGAATGGCCCATCCCATAGCAGGAATTTTTAACTAAATCACTTCATATTCCAGCGATCACCAGCGAACGGAATCTTTCAGAGCTTACAGGCCAAACTACAGTAGAAGAACGAGCAACGAATTCCGCTGATTGATTGCATGAGTCTCAATATGTAGGAAATTCATATGAAAATATATGAGTAGCCAATACAGGGGGCTCTTACTTATACCCATCGGAATGCGAGGAGGTCGCAGAAATTTTGAAGTTAGCGCAGCACAGTTGACCCTGATCAGGAGATTGTGCAGTATTTGTGATGGGAAGTCAATAGCATGAATAAATAACAAAGGAAATTTCAAGCCCTCTACCTGGAATCTCTTCTTCATTCTTAATGTTAGTTGAACCAGATTTGGATCCTTCTGCCATGCAGTCGTGGAATAGTCTTCCCATGGCAATCGTTCTGGCGTTCTTCATCGCCAGCGCCCTACCACTCAGTGTTAGCGCACTACCCAACAAAATGTCTGATGCGCAGGGTGCACCTTGCCGTCATACAAAGAATAATCATGTTATTCGAATTACTCACCATTTTTGCGCTCCCATGATTTAGTTATGCTTTTAGATACAGAAAACTACATACTACTGCTACTACTGCTATCCACTACACTACTACTACTATCCATCAAAATACCTCTAGTTTATTGATCATCTAGGGCGGAAGTGGTGTAGTGCCAAGTGGCAACGCTCACGGCGCGCTCAGTCCAGGATCAAATCCTGGGTCGTGCTTCGTCTGAGCCATCAAAGCCTTCCATCCCTCTAAAGTCGGTCAATTAATTGTGTAGGCCAGATCGCATTCGATATACTGCGGTACAGTTGTGAAGGCAGAGGTCATATAACGGCAATTCTCGCGAACAGCTCTGGGATAAACTCCATAAGCGTATGGTGTAATCCCAGCGGAGCTGCTCGCGCTAAAAAATTAGAAAAGTTTACAGAAGGTGGAAACTTTGAGCTACCTGCAGCATGCGCAGTGAGTCAATGCTTAGGTCAAACAAGCATTCAAATGTCCAATGATTCTGAATGAAAATCGATGGAGCACACAACAGACAAAATCCTTCCTCTGGAGCGACCGCTCAGCTTTTCGTCAGTTCATGCTCAAACACTAGTTTGATTCATAGACCAGAATCGTATCTCTCATCAATAGGAGACGGTAAAACACATTCGTTGAGCTTTGTGATGAGGGAAATTGAAACTTCAAAGAACTTGAGTTAGCAGCGTGGGTTCCTGAGAAGGAAAACAACGAAGAAAAGCGGATATAAAGTTTCTGAAAATATTTGTCAAGCGCTCACAAAGAAGTCGCTATCAAACGAATG